>JASDQU010242140.1:89410-105834 GCA_032191745.1 Picea mariana
AATGTGTGACCAAGGTCATAAAGTTACTTTCAATTCACAAAAGTGTGAGATAAGAAAAGAAGGTTCAGGGAAATTGGTCACTACAGCTGCAAGAACTTCAAGCAACATATATGTGTTAAGCAAAATTGGAAATGAAAAGTGTTGTCTAGGAAAGGAAGATGAAAGTTGGCTATGGAACAAAAGAATGGGTCACATGCATTTTGATAACCTTGTCAAAGTCAGCAAAAGAGAAGCAATTAGAGAAATGCCCCATATCACGAAACCAACCAACACTTTATGCAAGCATTGCCAACAACGAAAGCAAACAAAGACCAGGTTCAAATCAAAGGAATATTCAACAACAAAACCACTAGAAATTGTGCATACTGATCTAGTTGGACCAACTACAACAAAAGGCTTAAAAGGTGAGAGATACTTTATTTTATTAGTTGATGATTATACAAGAATGACTGCAGATTGCTTTCTCAAGAACAAATCAGAAGCTTTTGAAAATTTCAAGATCTACAAGGAAATGGTTGAAAATGAGATGGATTCAAGAATCAAATGATTAAGATTGGATAATGGAGGATAATTCACCTCAAACGAATTTATGGACTACTGCGACAATCATGGAATAAAAATGCAATTCTCCATCGCTAGGACACCTCAACGGAATGGAGTTTTTAAAAGAAAGAATAGGACAATACAATAAATGGCTCGAACAATGATAATGGATTCAAAGTTTATAGATATTTTTTGGACACAGGTAGTGCATATAGCAGTTCACATAAAAAACAAAGTAATGCTTAGAAACAACACTGATAAAACTCCATACGAGCTATGGAAAGGAAGACCAGCAAATGTGAAGCACTTCAGAGTTTTTGGAAGAAAATGCTACATCAAAAGAGAAGATGGAAGAATGGGAAAGTTTGACTCTCGTGTGGACAAAGGAATACTTGTTGGTTACTCAAGTACAAGGAAAGCATACAAGTGTTACAATGTAAGATTAAACAAAGTTGTGGAAAACATCAACGTAACAATTGATGAAACAGGCATACTAGAATCAAAGAAAGAAGAAAACAAATCAATGGAACAACTTTTTGAAGAAGAAGATGAAAAAGAAGAAGAAGAGGAAGATGAAGATGAAGAGAATCTGACAGAAGTAGAAGAGCAAGTTCAGCAAGTATCTCCAAAGACACCTAGCAAACGAGTACAGAAGAATCATCCTTCAGATCATATTATTGAAAACAAAGATGTAGGAGTTGAGACTAGAAGAAAAATCCATTCACCAGAACAAACACACCTAGCACTCTTATCTACAATTGAACCAAACTGTTTTCAAGAAGCCAGCAAGGATGAATTTTGGAATAAGGCCATGGATGAAGAATTGGATCAAATAGAGAAAAATGACACTTGGGAATTGGTTCCAAGACCAAAGAATAAGAATGTGATCGAAACAAAATGGGTTTTCAAGAATAAATTGAATGAAGATGGATAGGTTACAAGGTACAAAGCTAGATTGGTATGTAAAGGATATGCATAGATTGAAGGAATCGACTTTGAAGAGACATATGCCCCAGTTGCCAGAATGGAAGAAATCTGTTTGCTTTTAGCTTATGCATGCTCCAAAAATGTTAAAGTATATCAGATGGACATAAAATTAGCTTTTCTGAATGGGGAACTTGAAGAAGAAGTCTACATTGGACAGCCAGAAGGATTTCAGTTGTCAAAGAACACAGACTATGTGTGTAAATTAAAGAAGGCCTTGTATGGTCTAAAACAGTCTCCTAGAGCATGGTACTCCAGACTGGATAAGTATCTGCTCCAGGCAGGGTTCAGAAAAGGAAGTGTAGAAAACAACCTCTACATCAAGGTAAGTCAAGGTAATATTTTATTAATTGAAGTTTATGTTGATGATATTATTTTTGGTAGTGATGATGATAGGTTAAGCCGAAAATTTGCAAAAGACATGCAGAGTGAATTTGAAATGTCATTACTTGGAGAACTATCCTTCTTTTTGGGACTTCAGATACGTCAAAGCAACCAAGGAATTTTTATTTCTCAAACCAAGTATATCAGAGAAATGCTAAAGAGGTTCAGAATGGAAGATTGCAAACCAGTTATCACTCCCATGCAAACTAGTTGTAATGCAGGCAGTTGGACAGGTGGCACGATTTCAACCAGCACCAAAGGAATCACATGTATTAGCAGTAAAGAGGATCTTCAGATATATCAAAGGAACATAAGAGTTTGGATTATGGTATCCAAAAGGAAAATATCTATCACTTATGGTCTACACAGATGTAGATTGGGCAGGTTGTATTGATGACCGACGAAGCACCACTGGAGCAGCGTTCTACTTAGGTGAGTGTTTGGTATCATGGCTAAGCAAGAAACAATCATCGATATCTCTATCTACAGCCGAGGCAGAGTATATTACAGCAACAGCATGTTGTACACAGGTTTTTTGGATGAAACAAACTTTGACAGATATACAGGTTGAGTATGATGAGCCCATTCCAATATATTGTGATAATACAAGTGCCATCAGTATCTCAAAAAACCCGGTGATGCACTCCAAGACTAAGCACATTCCAATCAAGTATCACTTTCTATGGGAACAGGTTGCAGAAAAGAACATCAGAGTTGAGTATGTGGGCACAAAAGAACAAGTGGTAGACATCTTTAAAAAACCACTTCCACAAGAAGCCTTTGAACATCTTTGCCAAAGACTTGGAGTTATTTCTACTCCAAAAATGAATGATTTTTGAATGCTTATCTTATATGTCTTAGATGTACACGAGGAAGCACCATAAGAGGACAGTCTGTCAGGGGGAGCAGCCTCGGATGGAAAGATACCTTTGCCATTGATGAAAAAGGGGGAGAGAATTATCAGATGCAGAGGACAGAGGCATGGTTCCAAGGGGAGCATGAGTGATATGATTTCAGTGTTGCATCAGAGTGTTTTCGTCAATGCCAAAGGGGGAGGTTGTTGATTAAGGTTGGTTGTCATTGATGTCAGCCCTTGAAGAAAGACCCATAGCACAAAGGTTTGGGTAATGGACCCAATAGTGTTTGATGTAAATATGACTCATTATTGTTTTTTCATGGTTGATAAGAAGTAAATATGGATGAACTCCAAAGAGGTCCCCTTATGGTGAAAGCCCTCACAGGAAGATGCTTTGTGGAGTAAGAGAACCCATGCTTAATTGTGGAATAATGAGATGAAGGAAAGTGAATTTGTCCAGGAAAATATCCTAKATGGATAGTTCTTGTCATTTCATTTCCGCTGGTATGTGGAATGTCACATAATTCCTCACCGTTAGAGARTTATGGCCATGAGAAGTTGGAGACCCCGAGTTTGGGTAATGGACCCAAGTTTGTTTGATGGGTAACGGTATGAGTTATGATATATTTTTAGATAATACTATTTTATATGGATATTACATGTCAGTCCATTTTTAGTGGTATGTAGAACGTCACATAACTCCTCACGGTTTGAGAGTTATGGCCTTACGAAGTTGGAGGACCCTTATATGTCATCTAGAAGCCCCAAAAGGTCAAAGTAATCAAAGTGGTTTAAGAGATTTTAAAAGGTAAATAATAAAGTGAAGTGATGAGTGTATTATAATTCAAAATTAATACAAAATAAATTATTTCAATAATAATTTTAATGGAGAAATTAGAAGTGGACCCAACCCTAAAATAAGGAAAGTGGGGCCAAGTGACCTAGAAGATGTTTTTAAGAAAGCTACTTGGAGAGTATAAATAAGAGACAAGGCTCTCTCATTTGAATAAAACTTGAGAATATTGAATATATATAGGTTTTTTAGGTTTACAAATTATATCTAAGCCAAAATTCTGAGGAAAGTGAAGAAAATAAGGCCGAAATGCAAGAAAAGATAAATTCTTTTGATGGTGTTTTCTAAGGTATGTTATTTTCAGGTCATCTCACCATTTTCGCTATAACTTTTTTTCTATAATGATTCAGATCCTGAAATTTCTATGAAAGTGAGAAAACCTATCCAAGTATTTGTGTTTAAAAATTCATCTTGTGGGTTGTTTTATTTTGGGAGTTACACTCTGTGGAAAATAGGGTTTGTGGCCAGTCCTGAAACTAGTCAAAATTAGGTGTTTCGGGTAAAAACATCATAACTTCTTCATAACAGATCCAAATTCCATGAGACAAAATGTGTTGGTTAGGTTAAATTCTGTAGTATTCTTTGTAACAATTTTAGATCATTTCATCAAATATTTTGTGCGGGGCATGCTATACAAGGTCGCTCTCTAGAAATAGACAGAATTCAGCAAGGTTTGTCATTTTTGCTATAACTCATTTTCTGAGAGGTTCCAAGTAGTGCCACTTAGAGGAATTGCATAAAACACACTAAAGAACATTTTATATAATTTTCAGAGCTTTATACATTACAGGTTCAAAGTTATGATTACTTCAAGTTAGGGTTGTTGACTAATCCAAAACTAGGCATGTGAGACTAAAGAAAAGTTTGATGAAAATGCTAGTATCTTGTTTTTAAAGTTAAGGAAGGTTTGCAAGAATGTGATCATATACACCAGGTCTATTAAAGAGCTACAAAGCATATTTGGATGATAAAATTGATGAGGGATTTTGGTTGTGGCACATGTTGAGTACATGGTTGAGACAAGTAGTTGATTAGTTGACACATACATGAAGTGTATAGTTGATGATGTTGGTAAATATTGATGATTCATAGTTTATGAGTAGTTGACACATGATTGGAACATACTTGGTACATGGTTGGATGCATTTGGTTATGGTACAGGCTGATTACAGGTTGGTGCATGGTTGATGCACTTGTTTATGGTACAGGTTGATTACAGGTCGGTGCATGGTTGATGCAATTGTTTATGGTACAGGTTGATTGAAAGTTGGTGCATGGTTGATGCACTTGTTTATGGTACAGGTTTATTACAGGTTGATTACAGGTTGAGGTACAGGTTGATGCATGGTTCAGACTTATTGGTACAGGTTTATAGCAGTATATCTCACAGTGATAGTGTGACAGTGGTTCCATCATTCTACTTCTACTTCAGGGTGGCAGGACGGGGCAAGGACAGGTGGTTGTAGCCACCTTCCGGATGTAGCCAGAGAACATTGGGGGTTGTAGCTTCCTTCTGGTTGTAGCCATATATTTGGGGAGTTGGAGCTTCCCTCAGGTTGTAGCCTAAGAAACTAGGAGGTTGGAGCCTCCTTCCAGTTGCAGCTGAAAACAAAGGAGATTGGTGCTTTGAATGAATGTAATTATTCAAGACATATAAGAAAAAGCATTCTGTGGTTTTCTCCCGATTTGGGTTTCAACGTAAAACACTGGTGTACTGTGCATGTGTGTGATTGTTTATTTATTACTGCTCATTATTGGATAATAATTCTACATTGATATAACATTTGAAGAAAAAGGATTATAATTACGTTATTACTAATTCACCCTCCCTCTCAGTAATCCAACACATTTCACTTGGTTTTATTTCCATTTGTTTCCCAATTTGTAACCGTGTTTGTAATGGAATTCATCCATTTATTAGATGCTTTGTTGTTAGACAGGTTATAGGTTGTTTCTTGCAGAGATATGAAGGTTCAAAATTCCTCCTTGCTAGATGCTCTATCCCAACTATCTCTTTCCACTGATTTATGCTTGGAATTCACTCATTGCTAAGTGCTCCTTTCATTTTGATATGTTTTCTCTTTATTCTACTGCCATACTTTTTATAAATCCTTCCCTCTCTAATCATCTTCTATCTCGCCTCTGCTCCATGGATTTCCATTGTCGAAACACTCTTATTACTTGCTTGATCATTTGACTCCATGCCCAATGGATTACTTTCTAGTCCAACCCATCAACCCTAAAAACCCAAAACTTTTTGTTACCCACAAATCTGCCCACTGTTAAGCTTATTGAATATCCTATTGTGACATATTTTTGAGAGATCCCTCTCGGGTTGGAAGGGGCAGTTTCCAATCAAAATTGGTTCGAGGTTATCTCAGAATTTACTTTCATGCAACCCAAGTCATGTCCAAGTGACAAAATTGATTTCATTTAAAATGTGTTAA
Source organism: Picea mariana (assembly GCA_032191745.1). Classification (NCBI taxonomy): domain Eukaryota; kingdom Viridiplantae; phylum Streptophyta; class Pinopsida; order Pinales; family Pinaceae; genus Picea; species Picea mariana. The sequence goes on from JASDQU010242140.1 coordinate 95,478, forward strand.
GGCTTGGCTCTATTACAGCCTAGAACCAACCCTTGCGACAATAGACTCCAGAGGCAACTAAATATTTTGAACAACTTAAAAAGGTGATGTGTAAAGCGCCTGTCTTGACCACTCAAGACTTCACAAAAACCTTTATTGTGGCATGTGATGCCTCGGGAAATGGAATTGGTGTTGTCCTAATGAAAAAAGGAAGGCCCTTGGTTTTTGAAAGTTGACCACTCAAGGGAAAGGACTTACACAAACCCATTTATGAGAAGGAAATGATGGCAATACTACATGCATTAAATAAATGACATCCTTACCTAATAGGTAGGCACTTCAAGGTCAAAACAAGTCATGATAGTCTTAAATACTTCTTGGAACAAAGACTATATTCAGAAGAACAACAAAAAAGGGTAACCAAGATATTGGGTTATGATTTTGAAATCATTTATAAAAAGGGGAAGAAAAATGTTGTGGAAGATGTACTCTCAAGAAAGGATGAAGATGTTGAGGCCTTTCTTTGTTCTATCTCGATCATCCAACCTGATTGGATAATAGAAGTGTTGTTCCTGAGTTTATGTTTTAAGGCTATAAAACATACCGTCAAGGCATCCGTCAATAATTTTTTAAAGAAAGGATTTGAAAATAAGGAATCAAAGAAAGATCAGAGTAGATTCAGTTTCTCAACTGTCTCTGTCTTGCTTCCTGTTTCTCTTGGATGCTAATGTCTCGCTCAATAGAWGCCCATGATTGTTCTAACTCMGCCCTATTAGTCACTATTTGTAAAATAGTATTAAATAAGCTTAGGTCAATGCTGGTTTCATCCTGAAGGCCTGGTTCTACGTTAGGTTGTCTGCTACCAGGGACAGTCATGGATGATAAAGTTTAAAAGGTTTATAAATGGGTTTTTTTAATCAATTGGTTACTTCAGATTTCCAAATATGAGATTAATGAAAACAACTTTTTAAATCTAAAACAGCAATGTAAAACACATTCAAGGCCGTTTCCTGGTTTCATAACAATTTTGAAATTATAGACAACAAAACACACTACAAAGAAATATAAGGCCTTTATCAAGAAATAATCTTATATTTCAATTAAAGATGATGAAAGAAAAAACAAGATTTCCAACAGAGTTAAGTATTAAGGACCAAAAGGTTTTACAGATCTTAAAATTACTAAAGCAATTTCAGAGGAAAGACTGTAAAACATTCAACATCCAAACCAATATGAAATAATAAACAAAGATGCATATAACTTCAAATCAATTACTCATTAGAAAACATTTCAAAGGAAAATTTAACAAAGTATGACAAACAGGGGAAGACACATAGTTACGAAGTTGCAGGATCCAGAATCTCGTTTGCGATTTATATTCCGATGAAATTCAAAACTAATGTTACAAAAATGGCTCTCTCCAAAATTTCTGAAGCCCTATCTCAGCCTTTTGAAACCATATTTATACATTTCTATCAAAGTTTCTCATTGGTAACTAACCAACTCCCTAATATTACGGTTACATAAAATAATGTCAATTGTTTACAATTTCTTTCAATATTCTAATAAACAAAAACATTTGAAAAGTTTCAAATTTGCGTTGACGAACTTTCTTTCTCTGCTTCAACGCATTGAACACATTTTCCCAAAAATTTTACTAAGATTCTGGGAGCCTCGGGTATTTGATTTTCTTCAAATGAGAAAAATCTCCTCTGTAATTTGGGCAACTGACTTTCTATCTTACTTTCTGTGAACTTCATTGTTTTCAACTTTAAACTCGAATTCACCATCCACTTATTGATTTCTGTAATGTTGACCAATTCAATATTTAAAATTTCTTCTTTCTTTTCTTCGAGCTCTTCTCTCGACTTCAGCTGATGCCTGGCAATGTTGACTTCGCCTAATAACCCATAACAACCATCTGTCCCAATATTTAATGAATCTTTTTCAAAGAGATTGAAGATTCCTTGACAGTCTTCGTTAACTTCTTTTGTGATTCTTTTATATTCAGCCAATTTTGATTCCCATACTTTTATCATTATATCCCCTTTTACCTGTTCAGAAATAGATAATTTTTTGTTTTTTCCAATTTCATCCTTTAATGAGGAAGCCACTGCTTTCTGAAAAGTAGTCCTTGCTGCTTTCGCTTCTCTTTCTTTCTGGAACACCTTTTCCATGGACATATTTGATTCCTGAAAATAGTTCTAGATTATTTCCAGATTACATAATACTTTCTGTTGTTCTTCTTCTATTCTTACATATATCTCTGATGCATGTGTCCTGAAATTTTCAATTTCAATTACTTGGTTAGCAATAGAAATAATCTTGTCTTGCAAAAATTTATTTTCTTCTCCCAGCTTTTGAACCTGTTCTTGAGTGACCTGTATCATTTGTTTTTCCTCATCCAAGTTTTTATTCAACTTTTGGATTTCTTGCATATCTTTGAGTCTAGCTTGTTCTAGACCCTTCTGTATTCCCCAACCAATATTTCTTTCATTTTCCTTTAATCTATCTTGCAACTGAATTATTTCTCGATCCTTCTGTTCAAGCATAGTTGTTAGGTTTCCTACAGAATATATATTAGTTGATGTTATGGCACCCATGGTTCCTGCTAAATCTATAGTGAACTCTCCTTCTTTGAGTTTCTTCCCATCTATGATAACTCTATGCTTCTTAATCGATCTTTCTCCTACAGGATGAATTTCCTGTTTTAAGACAACTCTTCATTTTCTACTGAAAAAGTAATCCGATGGGGGGATTTCATCTCTTGAAATCAGCTCCAGATCACTGACGTATAGAACTCCTTCATGAGGGGTTCCGAAAGTTGACTATAATGGAGTCAAAGCTGTGATAGTACTGCCATGTTCTTTTGAAGCAGTTCCTCCAATCTTTTCTGGAATATCATCAAGAATTATTGGACTTGTTTCCAATCCTTTTCCTTTCTCTATCCCTGGTTCTTTTATTTGAGAACCCTATGTGTTTTGAGGAGGTATTTCAGAATCCTTCAACTTATCTTTGTCATTTGATTTATCCTGAGTATCAGTTTCAAACCCTGGAGGGGTTTCTTCCTGTTCTGGCAATGAAGTAGATATTTCACCTTGTAAAATTTTCGGCAGGCAACTTCACCTATGTCTTTGAAAAGATGTAAACCCAGCCTGTGAGTCAGGTGGCAAGGCCTGTACTCTGTTATGCACTTCCTCATAAGACTTAAAATCTTTTAAAACATCATCATAAACAGAAATTTCATGTTCATATGCTTTTAAATTACAATGTATGTAATGCCGACTAATTATTTGGTAAGGGTCATGTTTTTTGTGCTCGATGTTTACTAATTTCACTTCCTCCAATGACTTAGCCTCCACCTTAGAATGGCCTAAGTTTGATAAAGTGAATTTCCCAACATAAACAGGGAAAGATGGCCATGCTTTTTTCTGAAGAGATTTTAATTCTAATCCAATACCACCCTTGGCTAACTGATGAGCCACTTCTCTGCATACTAACTTGTCTGTAAGAATTTTGGGAGTGCGTGAGGTGGAATGGAACAGCCATAAACCCTAACATAGGAAAACATTTCCTCAATAAACCAATCAGCAACCAATTTGAGGTTTTTTATGACTGCATCAGAAATATGAGGTGGTTCGCATCCAAAGACTATTTTGTGCAGAGGGATAATTACATAATGACAAACATCATAAAAAACATCTTTTGCATTTTCTTCCCAGAGAGTTGAGTCGTATTTATGAACAAGCTCTGGGCAAGAAACATTCTAGCTCCAATTCATTAATGGAAAAGGAGTCATAAAACAAATGGCATCCATAATATATGTAGACATATAAAAAGACATTGGTTGTCCCTTTGACCTGGCTGCTTTATAATTTACAACCTCTGAAATTAGGTTATCTGACAAAATTTTATGCCAGTTAAAACTACGTCCTTCTGAAACGTCCTCTAAGAATGGTACCCAGTCTGCATGAAAGTGACAGGGATCTTTTCTCCTGAAAAGTTTGCATAACATCATGGCTGCGTAAACCATATATTCATTTAAAGAGGCCGAAGCATAAATCCCATGAACATCGGCCCTAAACTTTTCTTCGGACCTCGCCCATCCTCTAATCATGTCAGGATATGTCTGGCCTAAATCAACACATTCCTTTCTTTGAAACTCAGCTAAAAATTCAGCATTAAAGGTGTGTTTGTAATTCGGCGAGAGTTTATACATTACTTGAATGTGTTCAGGCCTCAATGAGCTGACGATAGCTCCTTACTCGTTCAGAATTATTCTTGTCGGGATGTCCACCCTATCCAAAGCCCAACAGATCATATCGATATATGTTATCAACCTCGGACGTGCAGCAACCTTATGAAGCTCTGACTCAGCAATGTCTCGGAGATAATTTTCTGAATCGGGGTCTGCATATTTAAGCTCATCCTCCAGCTTTTTGGAAATTACAGTCCACGATTTGATGGAGTGTACGCCAGATGCAGTAGTATTGGAGATAATATCACCTTCTAGTTGGTCTTCATTTTTCTTCGGTGCTTTTTTGGGTGCCATAGCTCTGCGTTTAACTTGAAAACCTTTCACAGAGAGTGGATGAAAAACTTAGCTTTGAAAATAAAATACAGACATTCGATCGTTTAATTTGAATATATCTTACGTATAGTGAGAATCGTACATCTGTCACAAAATAAAAGCTCGTAATGAAGAAAAGATTTTCGGAGATATGCATTCAATGTCCGTACTTAGGCTTTTTCGTCATTTTCAAATATAAAGAGAAACATACTAAATCAAAACAAGAAGCATTAATGAACATTCAAAGAAAAATGAATTTTAAAACTATTTAGAAAGTGGATTTATTAGTGTTAATTTTGAGTTAAATTTGAAAACATGGTTTTCGGGGTTTCGTCAGTCTTGATGTCAAAAAATATGTCATCGAAGAAACTCGATTGCCGAAATCGCAATGTATTAATTAAAATTAAAACATTTTTAATATGTTGATTAATTGAGATTCAATATTTTTGGGATTTCGTTAATCGGAAAATCGGAAGTCGGGATTTCGGGAAATCTGATGACATGAGTCGTGCTCTCATGGAATCGTGAATCCCGAAATCGCGAAATGGCGATGACCTATTTCTTTAAAACATGATTTAACTTATCTTAATCAACTCAGTAATCAAAATTAAGGCCAAAACAGATATAGTCTATTTCAAATGTGAATTATGAGTCAGGATTTTGGTAATTGGGATTTCAGGAAATAGGATGACAAGAAACCTACTTCTCATAGAACCCCGAATCCCAAAATCATGATGTAATTATTTAACTCTTAATCATTCTTTGCAGAGATTAGATTAATTCATATCTTTACTTAGGAATCAAATGTATTGCGAAATCGGGGAATCSGGAAACACAATGACAAGATTATATGATCTTATTGAACCGCGAATCCCGATATCGCGACGTGATTAACTTAACTTTAAACCCTTTTAATTGAGAATTAAGTAATTTATGTTTTAATTAAGTCTTAAGTATTTGGAAATCGTGGATCGGGGTTTCRCAATTACATTTGCATTAAAAAATTGTTTACGTCAAACCCTGAATCCCGATTTCTTTAACATTTGACTGAAAAACTCGCAAAATTTAAAATTATATTCCTTTTAAATAATTTTTTGAAAAGTGTTGGAAAATTTATATATTTGTAAACCTTTATCTGTTCTTTATTCAAAAACACATAAAGAGGTATCGTGAATTTCAGAAATGATGAAATTTTTCTTTGAGGAAAGCCAAAACCTTAAAAATAAAAAACTAGACCTTAGGAACGAAAGATTTAAGTTTTGTTTCAACATAGGCTCCAACTAGGGACCTCGTCTCCCTGCGGAACGAGGAGAACATGTAGACTCAGTGCCTTCATTGGGTAAATGGTGTCAAGGGTTTATCTCTGATAAACTGATCAAGGAGAGGAAAAAGAGATTATATAAAGCCTTTGAAAACCTTTTCAAAACTTCTTATTTATTTGAAACTCAGTTATAGTCTTCTTCAAAATTCTGATTCCCGTTCCAAAATTGAGTTAGTATTGAGATGATTAGAACAATATTTGAAAACTCAACAGATTATTGAACATTTCATCTTGCATCAATCGAAATAAAATTTATAATTTTTAAACTGGGAAGCTCTATTTTGACTTAAGATGAATATTCGGTTTTGAAAAATTGATAACTAGAATAGAGTTATAGATAAGTATGACAACCTTACAGACACCTCAGATATTGCTTCACTGCCAGTGGGCCTGTTCAATACCCTGGTGAAGTTATCTATTTCTTTTATTTTTAGACGAGGGCAGTCATTTAAATGAATTTCCTTTCATCGTCTGTAGGACTAGATGGGGGCAATCAATTATGAATTTCCTTTCACCATATGTCTTATAGTTAGCTTATGCCTATGAAGCGGGGGTAATCAGTGATACTTAATATATCAGGGGTGGTCATCTGTGTAAAATTTTATAATAGAGGTTTTTCAACTTGTTTTGGTTATTCTAGACCAATTTTTTTTCAACCTTCAAAACCCCTCAGTCTGTAGAGAAAAAGGGAAAAATTATTTTCAGGGGATCTTCTTTTGAGCAAGCTTAAAACTTCAGACAAACTGTTAAGAAACTTAAGATATTCAAAATTAACTCAAACCTAACCATTTTAGTCAGAGAGAAAAACTATGAAACTGACCTAACTGGATCTAATCATTTGTTGATTTTCAAAGTTAATAAATAATCTCTCCTACTCTGATAAGAAAGTCCGAAAATGTGAAAGATAGTATCGAAGGTATAAAAGGAGATTTTTCAACAATTTATAAACCATAAAACCTAAGTTATAATTTCAAAATAACTCTTTGGATTTTTATTTTTTCTTAGAAGAATTAATTATTCCATATAATGCTTTAAAAAACACCCATTAACAGGGGCATTCAAGATCTTACCATCCAAATTTTCAAGTAGAAATGAATTTTTTCCTTCAGAAGATGATACCTTATAGGGTCCATACCAAATATGATCGAATTTAATATTTTTTCCTGAATCTTCTTTCCGAGCATCCCACCTCAAAACCAGATCCCCTGGGAGAAAGTTCTTGTTCTTGGCCTTGCGATCAAATAAAATCTTCATATCATCCTGGTACTTCTGCAAATATTCATCTACTACATCCCTATGCTGCTGAACTTCAATCAGCTAGTTTATCCTTCTTGTGAGAGGGTTTGGTTCTTCCTTCTTGTCTTGCCATAGTTTCATCATAGGAAGTGCTAGATTTATGGGCAACACTACATCTGTTCCATAAACCATTTGAAAGGGAGAAGTACCAATAGACTTTTTTGTGCCTATCCGATTTGCCCATAGAGCATATTTTAAATGTAAATGCCAAGATTTTTTATTTTCATTTAAGACTTTCTTGATTATACTGATCAAGCTTTTGTTAGAACATTCTGCCAGACCGTTTCCCCGCGGATAGTATGTTGTAGAATGTCCCAACACAATATTATATTTCTGGAAAAAACTAACCATTTCCATAGACTTGAAATCCTGCGCATTATCTGTGACTATCTTTCTAGAACAGCCGAACCTAGACAAGATATTTTCTTCTAAAAAGTGTATAACTACTGAATCAGTGGCCTTCCTTGTTGGGATAACTTCCACCCATTTAGTGAAATAGTTAGTAGCAGTCAGAATCCATCTATGTTGGGCACTTCAATGAGGATTTATCTCACCTATGAAGTCAAGTCCCCATTGCTGAAAAGGAGCTTCTGTATTGACTGGGACTAATGGCATTGTTGGTAGCTTATGTTTTCCTGTAAAAAAATGGCAAGGGCTACAAGATCGTACCTTAGCATTTACATCTGGGAAAATTTTAGGCCAGTAATAACCAACCCTCAAGATTTTATATGTTGTAGCTCTCCAAGCGTGGTGTCCTCCGCAGAATCCTTCATCAAATTGACTTATAACTTCCTCTGTTTCTGATTCGACCAAACACACTAAAAGGAAACCAAGCGAGTCTTTCCAGTATAATCGTTTCTCGAAAATACAGTATTTAACTACATGCAGCTTCAGCGTTCTAGCTTTGGAAGGTGACAAATCATCTGGACATTTCAAAGTTAATAAGTATTTTACTATGTCCTTGTACCAATTTGACGACGCAAATTTCTCATCGATCTTGTTTTCGACTATTTGGTCATCAAGTTCATTCACATCTATCCATCCTTCTTCCTCCTGAGCACTGTTTATCCCAAGAGCCCTGAAATTGGATTCAGCTAAAAGTTTAGCTAAACCCTGTCCTTTTACCAATTTGGTCGATTTAACCTCCAAGTCAAACTCTTGAATTTTTGCAAGCCATCTTCCTCTTTTACCATCACTGTCTGCTTGAACCAAGATATCTTTTACAGCACTTATGGGTACATATGCAATCACTTTAGAATGTAATACATACGTTGTGAAAGCTTTCAATGCTTTTACCATAGCATAATCTTGCTTTTCCATTATATTGTATTTAAGTTCAACATCTCGGAGGCTTTTGCTAAAGAAGTCTATGGGTTGTTCGAAACCTTCTTCGTTCTTCTGAAGGAGAACAACAGCAAGCGTGTGTTCAGAGGCAAATGAAAAAATGAGAAAATCTTTAAGATAATCTAGGCTCGCCAATACTGGTGCCTCACTTATGATTTTTTTAATGTGGGCAAAGAATGCCTTAGCTTCTACTGTCCACTTTACTTCGCTGTTTTTTTCGAGCATATCTGTAATCAATTTAACAATCTCAGCGAAGTTAGGAATAAATCTTCTCAAGAAATTTATTTTCCCTAAAAATGATTGAATTTCTTTAACATTCCTAGAAATAGTTATTGTATCTATAACCTCTACTCTTTTTGGATCAATCCTGATTCCATCTCGGGATACTATATGACCCAACAACTTGCCTTCCTGCATAGCGAAATGAGACTTCTTAGGATTTAAGGATAGACAAAACCTGCGGCATTTTTCAAATGTTTGTTTGAGATGAATCATATGGTCATCATCTGATTTTGAAAAAACAGTAAGATCGTCCAGATATATGACTACGAACTTGTCCCGTTCTCCTACAAAAGAAATATCCATCGCGCGTTGAAAAGTAGCTCCTGCATTCATTAGTCCAAACGACATTTTATCATACATAAACGTGCCCCAAGGAGTGGTGAATGCAGTTTTTTCCTTGTCAGGCTCACTAACAACAATTTGATTATAACCTGAAAATCCATCAATCATGGACATTGTAGTAGACCCTACTACTTTTTCAAGAACGTGGTCCATTTTAGGTAGAGGATAATTATCTTTAAGAGAAGATTTATTAAGATTCCTGAAATCAACACATAATCTAATTTCCCCATTTTTCTTTCTAACTGGGACTAGATTAGCTACCCAATCAGAATGTCTTAGAGGAACAATAATCTTAGCGTCTAGAAGTTTTTTAACTTCTTGTTCAATAACAGGTAACAAAATCGAGTTAAATTGTCGGAGTTTTTGTTTGAAAGGTTTGACACCTGGTTTAAGTGGTATTTTATGTTCTATCACAGAAGTGTCATATGTTTTCAAATCTTTGTATGACCATGCGAACACATATTTATATTTTTTTAACAAATCTGTGTATTTGTTTTTGTTTTCTAATTATAAATATTTAGATAACTTAACCATTTTGGGGTTATCTTCGGTTCCTATGTTACAATCTTCAACCTCCTCTGGTTGAGGTTGTAGAGTAGTTTTAGAAGGAATTTCATCTTGATTAAAGAGTCTTTCCAAAGGGATTAGACCTTTGGGGATTTGGCTGTTCTTAAGAACAAGCATCCGGTGATTAGCAATTTTATCATGAAATTCTTTAGAATCTTCCGCTTCTTGCATGATCAAATAGGATCATTTTGATTCTCCTGATCATTATATGTTTCTGCAAATTCATCTAATGATTCAAGAGACTTTCTAAGCTGCTCATCGTCTTCAAAAACCTGCCAATGTTGTATATTATTAGGTATTGAAGGGTGATGTCTCATTTGTATATGATATTTTAAATTAAAAGCAATCTAGGGTGTAAAAGTTGATGCAGCTTTGGCTAAAGCATCGACCTGTTGATTTTCAGATCTAGGGACGAAATGAAAATTCACAGAAGTAAAGAAATTCTCAATTAAATCCCAGACACAATTTCCATAAGACCGTAATCTAGGATGCTTAGCTTGATATTGACGATTTACTTGTTTTATAATTAATTCAGCATCACCAAAGACTTCAAGGTTCTTATTTTTCATCCTTCTAGCAGCTTCTAATCCAAGTACTAGAGATTCATATTCACATACATTATTTGTACAATCTATATACCACTAGAGCCTATATGA
>JASDQU010242141.1:0-17729 GCA_032191745.1 Picea mariana
GGTTCACCCAGTGTGGGCTACGTCCACCAGAGAAATTGCTAGGTCCTTCCTTTATTATTATCCAGCAAATGAAGGGATACAACCTACAGCAAAACCCGTTGTAACTTCCTCTTCTTTCTCTCACATTCTCCTCTCTCAGAATACAATATTCACCATCAACCATAGCCACAATACATTTCCCTCATAAAAGAGGGTTGCCTTCTAGGGAAAAAAATCCTAACATAATCTCTACCGTTAGATCTGCGTCCTTATAATGAACGGTCCAGATTTACAATGAAATTACAATATACTTTTACTAGGCAATTTTTGCTTCGGGGGCTTTTCCCCCAAACCCCCCAGTCGGAGGGATACCCCCCCCGGACCCCGCNACACTCCCCCGCGTGGAAGAGTGTACATACTTATGGGGTGTAAATACTTCATGGGGTATAAACATGGCTGAAAGCAAGGACCTCTGAATCAGGAAGATAATCAGGCTCCACAACCAATAGACTTGCCCCCATTAAGCCTTGATCTATTCAGTCATTCAGAGTAATGCAAACCGTTGATCTGAGAGTAGTCGAGAGCCCCTGGACCGTTGGATCCGCATCTAAGCACTTCGACAAAGTCCCACTCCACGAGAATGGGGATGATATATCATCAAACTTCCCAAACACATAATTCAAGAAGTAATGGGAGCCTTGGATCTGGAAATCCAGTGGAAAGCACTCTCGTTCGTTGGATCAAACCTAGTAAATATGTAGTGCTAAGAAATTCGGTGAAGTCCCACTTCGAAAGAATAGAGGTAGCTTAATGCTAGAAATTTTGAATGTCGGCATCACGAAGTTAATCTGGGTCATTGATGGTGGAGGGACGCGTTTCCACAGATCAACGACTATCTGGAGTTCCAATCATCCGAAGGTGTCGCAAGCCAGAATAAATCCTGGTCGTGGATGATAAGTGTACGTGGTGATAGATCAGAGGTGTTCAGAGTTTGGAACTCCAGAAGGAAATGTGGTTCCAGGTGAGAAAACCCCCGAACGCCGAAGTTATGAATTGACGTGAACCATCGATTGAGAATACTTCGGGATCCCTCATATCTGTTGGATCCAGACTATAGCCAACACTTTGGCGAAGTATTACTTTGGGAGGAGGACGACGGCATGACCTTAAACTCTCTCAATGATGGAGCTGTGAATAAATGTGAATCATAGATATCAAGCCCTTCAAGATCTTTCCTGACCGTTAGATTCAGACCATGGTCAGCCCAACGTTGACCACTCCGGGAGAAAGGAGGAGGTCACACAACGAACTCCCCGAATGCCAAAGTTATGAAGTAATGGAGGCCATTGATCTAGGGGTTACATGGACGTGGCTTGATCGTGAGATTGAAGGGCTTGGAAGTCTACGAGTGAGGGATGACGTAGTACGGTGATGTCATCCAGGGTGACATGGACCCATAAGTAACATGCCATGTGTCACTTGGATTCTTGTGTTTTGCAGACCCCATAGGCCCATTAACGTGTGAAACGTGTCACCCACTGAAGGGACATGTGTCATCTTGGCCTTGCTGCGTATCACACCTAGCACTCACCGCTTGGTCCATTTGGTGAGAGGAGTATGCGAGACCCACCTGTATTTTCCTTCGTATCGAGTATGTTACCACGTGTGCGGGTGGACTGGTGCTAACCTCCTATCGAGGATTGACATTCATGCTTGAACCGATGTGGAGATCTACGTTCAGGGATGATTATGGAGTCCCAACTAGCACGATGTTTATTTCCTTTTCTGAGTTCTACAATGGAAACTGCTCGCCTGTAGTGGAATTGATGCCAACCATTGATCCTGCCGGATATACAGATCGACGATCTAGGAGGATTGCGGAAGTTCAACCCGCGCGGATGATAATTCTGCCCTTGATCTTCGTAATTCCTCTCCACTGTAGATTCATGGATCTATGTGGACACACCTCAACCATGAGATCCGAGAGCTATTGGGAGTCAGTTGGTGGAAATTTCAGACTTCGAAGCTCAGGGAGGTTCGACAGGTAGGTGAAGTTAGGAACCCCAGAGGTTGCTAGTCTCAGACTGACGTGGCCCGCCAACATTACCTCGAGTGATGTGGACTCCTGTCATGTATGCCATGTGTCATCCAGACTTGTACTTCTCATAGACCCTAAAATACCCTTAGAATGTGACACATGCCACCTCCTAAAAAGGACACGCGTTACTCATGGCCCTACTGTGTGTCATCCCCATGGCACATGAATGCTCGTGCAAAGGTTAGTGGGGACCCTTTGAGAGTCTGGGTCTCCGAGACTCCGGAGGTTTGAGGTGTAGTGTCGAGAATAAGTTAGAAGGCCAAAGGTTAGAGCTATGTGGCAACACCTCGGGAGTTCACGGTTTCGGGACTCTAGGGAATGCATGTGTAGAAATAAAAGCGGTGTTTAGAGTTGAACGCCGAACACCCCTCTAGCCTATGTGTTGACTAAGGAATAAGCCCCGTCATTGGATTGGGCGATGGGTGGAATTCCATCATAGATATCGAAACAATGGGAACAATATGAATGAGATGGAATGATCAAAATCTGGACCAGGGGTCAAAATTTAGCTAAAAAGTCAAAGTTCTCGGAATTGCCTCAAAACGAACGGGTGCATAGCTCTCATTGTCACAAACCCAATGCAACTCATTTGGGTTCAAACGGACGTCGGATGAGTGAGATATCGCATTCTGTTCGGATCGTCAAACAGGCAAAAAAAAAAAAGGAAGCTGACTCTACAGTCCGTATGGATGCTGACGTGGCAAAGGTCGTACGATGATGTGTCGGAGTTCATACACTGAGTTGGCAGTTGGATGAATGATATTGCGACACGTGGAAGTTTTTGATTGGTTGTGCAGTGCCACGTGTCCTAGTCATGGGCTTCCACGCGGCACCCTATTATTGGTATTGGTTGTTGGTTTAAAACTTATGGAGTCCGTGGGGATCAAACCCCGGACCTCCCCACGCGCATGTAAAGTCTTTGCAAAGTCCGCCCTGCCAACGCGCCATACAATGTGCCTTGTTATATATATGGTTTTATATAAATTTAAATTTGAGTTGTTTAATAGTTGGCGCGGGGGTCCGGGCTGGGGCTTAGCCCCAGCCCCCGGTTTTATATATTCGCCCATATGACCCTTTGTCACACGGAGCGTGCGCGGGGAGTTTGGTATGTTTTAAAATGGTTATACAACCAATGCCTGCCACTTGTCCATTACACATTCACCCTTGGAAACAGAGCCCTTTTTGCGCTAGCATGAGGTCACATGGTGACCCTTATGACCACAACCTTGGCAGTTAGGGGTGCGTTTTGGCGAACCAGAGACAAAAAGCTTGAAGGAAGAAAATGGCAGGAGGCCTATCTTCTTCATTTTATGGCCAAATGAGGTGCCGAAAAAGCCCAGCTAGGGGTTTTTGGACGTTCTGAATCCATTGGCACTATTTTCAAAGCCATTTGAAGAATTCTTTTGCAGTTTTTTCACCATTGAAGTTTCAGAGAGCTCTAGGGAGCTTGAAGCCCTCATTGTTTGAGGTCATACTTAGATGAGCCCATGTTTGTTTTATGTGATTGAATAATCATTTTTGGCTAATTGTTATGCTCTGAACACTTTGGGATAGGTTTCAGATCCATTTGAGGACTTTTACAGGTGTTTTTGTCACAAAGAATCTCAGGGAAGATTAAGGCCACATGTAGAAGAGGTCATGCCCGGATGAGCCATGATCTGTTTTCAGATTTCTATTAGTCATTTCTGGGGTTTTTATGTATTATGAACCCAATGGTATAGTTAGTTAATCCATTGGAGTTGAGCAGCAACTTGTAAAAGAATCTTTGACAAATTAATCCCAGAGAGCCAAGTCCATTGAAGGAGGCTCAAGGAGATGTAGCCCAGAGGGGGTGAACTCCTTTATCATCTTGTTATTGTTGTGAGTTTGATGGTTTATTTGATGCAAGTTATATTTGCTGTGTATTTATTTAAAGCACATATTTAACCATTTAAAATAACATTTCCTCACACATGAACATTTAAAAGAAGATGCATAAACTTGGCACATAATTTATCTTGCATATTTTAACACATGGAGCAAGGTCCTGTAAAGTTTATTTTAATGAAGTAGAGAGTGCTTTCATAGCATAACAAGTCAGCCCACTATTTTCAGATCAGGTGGTATCAGAACATAGTTTTTGCTCATGTGATTGTCATTGATAGCTAGAGATTTAGCTGTTGGTATTTGTGCAAGTTTTGTGTTGAAGTTTGATATCTTGCAAGGATGGCAAAAGCTTCAAACATTGGTAGTTCTCATACATCTTCATTATCCAAGTTCTTTGACAAAGAGATGTTGAAGGAGTTTGTAACCATGAGAGATATGGTACAAGAGTTGTGGGAAGATAGAGAAGAGAGGATTTCTCTTGAAGAACAGTTGATGGCCATGAAGGAGGAGAAAGACCAACTTCTTGAAAAGTTGCATGAGATGGAGACTCAACTCCATGAGGCATAGGAAACCCTTACCAAGTACATGCATGAACATAAGGTATGTAATGTTAGTTTATCTTCAAATTCCTCTCAAGATGAATGCTTTGGTGTTTTTGAATATCACACAAGAGGAATAAGGTCCAAGTTATTGTTAAAAATGGGCTATGAAGGTAGAGGTTTAGGCAAGCATGCACAAGGCATTGTTGAGCCTATTGTTGTTGAGGAGAGAACCAAGTATTGTGGTCTTGGATATGAACAGAGAGATGGAGCAAATTCCAAAGTTGAGAAGACAAGGGGAAAAGCTCCAAAAACAAATTTTGTTTCAAGTTCACCTCCTCAAGAAGGCTATAAAGGTGAAAGTTCAAGAATTTTTGTTGAAAGTTCAATCCCTCAAGCATGCAAAGCTTGTGTTCAAGATGAATGCAAATGTGTGAAACGAAAGAGTTGTGACAGGGATGAGGACAAGAACACTATTGTTGGTCTTCAAAGGAGAGCTTGTAACTCTTCAAATTCACCTCCTCAAAGAGGCGATAAAGGTGAATGTTCAAGGTATAATTTTGCTTATCATTCAATTGCTTTTGATTATGTTAAGCATGATAAATTTGGATGTAAAAATGGAAGAAAAAATCCATGTACATATTGTGGTTTATATAACCATCATATTTCAAAATGTTGGAGAAGAATGACCACTTTCAGGAAACTTTACAAGCAAAGACAACTTGAAAAGAGGATGCAAAAGATTTGCACTCATTGCTAGAAGTGGGGTCATCTCATTGACCAATGTTGGACATTACATCCAACCACTCATCCGGAGCACAAGAAGCAGATGGATAAAGAGATTGGCAAGAATGGAAGAGGAGATTCCATCATTGATGTGAATCAAGATGATTCACAAGAAGATGATTTTCAGCAGAAGAATTCACCATTGAGTTGGCTTGGTAAGAAATGGTTGGATTTCTTGAGCAAGTAAGGCTTGCATTTTTCTGTTGTAGATGCATATTTCAGCCTTATGTATGCATTTATGTTGAAAGCATGATAAGTTGCAACAGTTTATCACAACTTGTATGATGCAAGTTGCATGTGAATGCAATTCATTTGAAGGCATTTTTGTTGTTGCACAACTTCGCCAGGAGGATGTAAAAGAGGGGTATGATTTTCACTTGTTACTGCCATATATCTTTTTCATATTCATCTCTTATGTACCCACATGTTTCAGGTTTATGTACTTATGTTTGTACTTGAAGGAGAGTTGAAGAGCTATGCACATGCATGTGTTTTGTGTGTATGTATAAGCAATGAACCTGGTGATAGTTTATCATGAATGGCTCATGATTGTAACATGATTGTGTATCATGAATGTCGACTTGTCATTGGGAAGGTCGATATGTTTCAAATGAGTCTCGACTTGTGTCAATGTTGTCTTGACAACTATGTTGTGTCGATCATGTTTTTCGACTTATGTTTAGTCGATGGTGTTTGTTGGCTTGTAAGTCAATTTTTGAGTACACCAAGATGTAGGAAAAAGCAATGTGCTTTGATGAAGTACAAGATGCGACCATTTGCTTGAAGAGAGGAAAGACTTTGTTAGCATCATATTCAGTCTTGTATAAATTTGTTTTCAAGATTGATGGTTTTCTTGGTTTGTGACAAGATGTCGCGGGAAATTTTTTGCAGCCATTGGAGAGCGGATTGTGTTGACGCCAAAGAGTTCACAAGAGGGACTTGATTCTCAGTGGGAAGGTTGGCAGTCTTCCAAGCACAAAGAGAATAGTGGGTCAGCAGTAGCCAGAGAACAGTGGTTGAGGGATATAGCCAGTTGCAGTGCAAGGCATGTCAAGATATCCAGGTGATTGTCAAAAAGACTTTTCAAGTAGAATCAATTGACAGAACTTGAAAGCAGAAGAATATTGAAGCTCAGACAAATAATCATAATATTTTGTGGGTCCAAAATCCTTTCAGTGGGAAGGCGTGATCAAAATCTGGACCAGGGGTCAAAATTTAGCTCAAAAATCAAAGTTCTCAGAATTTCCTCAAAACAAACAGGTGCGTAGCCCTTGTCATCACAAACCCAACGCAACTCATTTGGGTTCAAATAGACATCAGATGAGTGAGATATCGCATTCTGTTCGGATCGTCAAACAGGCAAAAAAAAAAAGGGAAGCTGACTGTACAGTCCGTACGGATGCTGACGTGGCAAAGGCCATACGATGATGTGGTGGAGTCTATACGTTGAGTTGGCAATTGGATGAATGATATTGTGACATGTGGTAGTTTTGATTGGTTGTACGGTGCCATGTGGCCCAGTCATGGGATGCCACGTGGCACCCTGTTATTGGTTTTGGTTGTTGGTTTAAAAGTTATGGAGTCCGTGGGGATCGAACCTCGGACCTCCCCACACACATGTAAAGTCTTTGCAAAGTCTGCCCTACCAATGCGCCATACAATGTGCCTTGTTATATATGTGGTTTTATATAAATTTAAATTTGAGTTGTTTAATAGTTGGCGCGGGGGTCCGAGCTGGGGCTTAGCCCTAGCCCCCGGTTTTATATATTCACCCATATGGCCCTTTGTCACACGGAGCCCATGCGTGGGGTTTGGTATGTTTTAAGATGGTTATACAACCAACTCCCACCACTTTTCCATTACACATTTTCCCTTGGAAACGGATCCCTTTTTGCGCTAGCGTGAGGTCACATGGTGACCCTTATGACCACATCCTTGGCGGTTAGGGGCTAGGTGCACCCATAACTATCCTACAGTTTGCAACGTTATGCGGTTGCATGCCAGTGCTAGGTTTTAGCACAATGTGGGGTGTGTGAGCTAGGTTGGCCACACAGAGGTGCGTTTTTGCGAACCAGAGACAACAAGCTTGAAGGAAGAAAATGGCAGGGGGCCTGTCTTCTTCATTTTTTGGCCAAATGAGGTGTCGAAAAAGCCCAGCTAGGGGTTTTTGGATGTTTTGAATCCATTGGCACTATTTTTAAAGCCATTTGAAGACTTCTTTTGCAGGTTTTTCACCATTAAAGTTTTAGAGAGCTCCAGGGAGCTTGAAGCCCTCATTGTTTGAGGTCATGCTCAGATGAGCCCATGTTTGTTTTCTATGATTGAATAGTCATTTTTGGCTAATTATTATGCTCTGAACACTTTGGTTCAGATCCATTTGAGGACTTTTACATGTTTTTTTTCCACAAATAAGCTCAGGGAAGCTTAAGGCCACATGTAGAAGAGGTCATGCCCGGATGAGCCATGATCCATTTTCAGAGTTCTATTAGTCATTTATGGGGTTTTTATGTATTCTGAACCCAATAGTACAGTCAGTTAATCCATTGGAGTTGAGCAGCAACTTGTAAAATAATCTTTGACAAATTAATCCTAGAGAGCCAAGTCCATTGAAGGAGGCTCAAGGAGATGTAGCCCAGAGAGGGGTGAACTCCTTTATCATCTTGTTATTGTTGTGAGTTTGATTGTTTATTTGATGCAAGTTATATTTGCTGTGTATTTATTTAAAGCACATATTTAACCATTTAAAAGAACATTTCCTCACACATGAACATTTAAAAGAAGATACATAAACTTGGCACATAATTTATCTTGCATATTTTAACACATGGAGCAAGGTCCTGTAAAGTTTATTTTAATGAAGTAGAGGGTTCTTGCATAGCATAACAAGTCAGCCCACTATTTTCGGATCATGGAATCATGTGGTCCATGACTAATAGTGCCCAAAGAGCTTTGAGAGGCAATAACTTGTGATACATAAATCAGATTTTGGTATCGTGGTAACCGCGAGGAAGCTCATGACAAGCATAATTCCGGTGGAGATCCCGGAGTTGGGATTGAGATAGTTAAGGAAAAACAAAATTATGATGCCTCATCTCTTAAAATATTACTTAGGGGTCAGGTGTCTTACAAAGTGGTATCAGAGCATGGAAACAAAACTTGGCCTGCTTGGGCTCATGAATGAGTCACATAAAAATATTATTAAATAACTTTAAGGGGTAACACCCTACCTTCCCCCCTTCTATAAGAAGCTTTTCTAAACCTCTACTGAAGAGAGGAATGAAACCTTATATTGTTGATAGATGTTTTGGAAAATATGCACTGTATATTGCTAATGGTTCCAAATAAAGAAGCCGACTTTATTTTGCAATGATACGTGTTGTTCATGAATTAATAGATCATTAACTAACATAAAATATTTTATCATCACTCAAGAAGTCAATAAATAGCAGGAAAACTACGACATAAGGGATGGTGACACACCATGAGATGGGGGAAAGATCCCACAACAGAGAGGAAGAATCTGATGAAAGGAGGGCAGTGGAAACCCCTCCAGATTTGGCCAAAACTGTAAAAAACCTCATGGAAGCATTATAGAGTTGTAAGGCTGACAATGAAAGGTTGATAAAGGAACATGAAAATCAAACTGAAAATAATGCAGTCTTTCTGCAAAGTCTATCTGACATACAAAGGCAACTGCAACATGGTCGAACTGCCAGTCATGTGGACAAATATCACACTAAGAAAACTACAAGTCCACCTAAGATACAAAATCATGGTCCTGAAAGTGGCCACACCAGGAGGAGCACCTCAAGGAAGGACCAACATGGAGCCAAGAGACACTCACCGAAAGATTACTCTGAGGACATTGACCACTCCAAGGAATCTTCTAGTGGAAAAACTAGTTCCCATTCCAAGACGAGAAGAAAGAAGAGGAAACATTCCAAGATTCATGACCCTGAAGAATTCAAGAAAGCCAAACCACCCACCTTTGATGGAGAGATTAAGAAGGGGGAAGAAGAAGAAGTTTGGATACTCGACTTGAAGAATTACTTCAGATTCCATGACTACTCTGAAAACTTAAAGGCTCAGATAACCATTTTTAACTTGAATGGGAAAACTTCCATTTGGTGGGAGGACCTTAGAAATGTGAAAGGAATCCATGAGAAAGACTTGTCATGGAAACAATTTGAGAAATACTTCAAGAAGAAGTATATGTCAGAAAATTACTTTGATGGGAAGACCAAGGGGTTCTATGAACTCAAGTTGGGACAACTCACCATAGATGAATATATCAACAAATTTCTTGAGTTGATGAGGTATGTGCCCTACATAAAGGACGAAAAAGTAAATATGAAATGATTTATTAGTGGACTACCTCAGTCCTACCGGGACAAAATTGAGTTTGATGAGCCAAATTCTTTAGAAGATACTATCCAAAAGGCAAGGTATTTCTATGAGAAATTCAAGAATAAGACAGAACCCCATAAAGATTGGAAGAAGAAAAACAATTCAGTATTCAAGAAGAATGGGTTTAAATCCTCAAGATTTAAGAACCGTGGGAAAATCTCTAGAATGAGCCTTCCTACTAGAAGTGTGTATCAACAAAAATTTCCACCCGAGAGTGGAAATAAACCATTCGGAGCAGTCCCAAGTAAGATTGATAACACAAAGAGAGAACCCTTGAAATGTTGGGGTTGTGGAGAAGAACATCTGTTGAGGTAGTGTCCACATAGGCAACAAAACAATAAGAGGGTCTGAGGATCCATGGGCATTGTTGACTATGTAACCCTGTATGCAAAGAAAACAACAAGTGGGAGAATGTTGGGTATGTGTTATATTATTTGCATGAGTAGTAGTGTCTGAGTGTATGTGTCGAGCACGCGGGGGTTCGGGGGCAGCGCCCCCGAAAAAAAAATTCTGCCTCGGGAAACATGACACCTACCTCATGAAACATGTCATGTATTTAGGTGGTTTTTTTTCGGCACATGGTTTTTGCCGATGGTTTTCTATTTCCGGTTAAGGAATTAGGGTTCTGGACTAATCCAGGTCATTGGGTTAGGGTTTTGGATGTCGCTGGCTTTTATATGTATATTGTATTGTAAACAATGTATCACAATGAATGAATATAGAATATGTTGGTTTTCCCAGTTTGGGTTTCCAGGGGAAAAATCTCTGTGTAATGTTTGTATTTTCCATTGTATCTTTTCTGTTCTTTTTTGAATATCTGTTTACAGTAGATATTGTACAAGGTTAGAATTTACATCTACAAAGTCCAAGAGGCTACCGCAATCAATGATGTGGCTAGGAGCATGCCATAAATTTATGCAGCCTTGGATAATAGACAAGCTGACCACCAAGATTCAATGGTGGAGATGGAAGGTATGATTGTCAACCATCTTGTTTCCATTTTAATTGACCATGGTTCTAATTTGAGTTATGTTTCCCCTCAAACTGTTGAGAAATGTGAATTTCAACAAGTTAAACATGTTAAATCATGGCCGGTACAACTAGCCACTGGAACCAAAAGAAAAGTAACAGAGGTCATACCAGCATGTCAATTATTTATGAATGGATTACCCACCTGAGCAACGCTAAACATGCTCCCTTTAGGATCTTATGACCTGCTGATTGGAATGGACTGGTTGGATACCCATAAAAACAAGTTGGATTGTTACAATAAAACTTTGGAGTGTGAAGATGGAGAAGGGAGAAGGATAACCCTACAAGGGATTCAAAAGCCTGTCTCAGTGAGACAAATATCAACCCTCCAAGTGAAGAAGTATTACATAAACAGATGTCCCTTGTATGAAATAAAAGTGATGAACTTTGTTGAGAATAACAAACCCAGCCTAAAGGATCATCCCATATTAAGAGAGTATAAATATGTATTCCCATAAGAGGTTCCAAGTCTACCTCCAAGAAGGGACTTTGACTTTTCAATAGAACTTGTACCAGGAGTGGTGCCAATGTGTAGAACACCCTATATAATGAGTACAATAGAGCTAGTTGAGCTCAAACTACAACTAAAGGAGATGTGGGACAAAGGCTACATTCAACCTAGTGTGTCTCCATGGGGAGCAACATCCTTGTTTGTGAAAAAGAAGGATGTCACACTCAGATTGTGCATAGATTATAGACAACTCCTTAAGGTGACCGTCAATAATAAGTATCCCTTACCAAGGATCGATGACTTGTTCGACCAATTAAGGGGTGCTACATTCTTCTCCAATATTGACTTGAGATCTGGATATCGTCATGTCCGAATTAAGGATGAATACAACCACAAAACAACCTTTAGAACAAGGTATGGTCACTATGAATTTGTGGTGGTGCCATTCGGGCTAAAAAATGCACCAACCACTTTTATGTGCTTAATGAATAATGTACTCAGTAAATTCTTAGACAGATTTGTATTGGTTTTCATTGATGATATCCTAATCTATTCTAAGAATAGGGAAGAGCATGAAGAACATCTCAAGTTAGTGCTCCAAGTACTTAGAGAACATCAACTCTATGCTAAGTTTAGTAAGTGTGACTTTTTCCAGAAACAAGTCCATTACTTAGGCCATGTTATTTCTAAAGAAGGGGTGGAAGTTGATCCTGAAAAGATCAAAATGATTATGGATTGGCCTACCCCAAAGGATGTATCTGATATTAGATCATTTATGGGCCTAGCAGGGTACTATAGGATGTTCATAAAAGTATTTTCTAGGATTGGTTTCCCAATCACTTCCCTTCAGAAAAAGGGAGTTAAATTCAATTAGACATCAAAATGTGAAGAAAGATTTCAAGAGATGAAATAGATTCTAACCAATGCATCTGTGTTGAAGATTGTAGACCCAAACAAGGAATTCCTTGTGTGTATAGATGTTTGCAAGGAAGGGATCGGAGGAGTCCTTATGCAAGAATGACATGTGATTTTCTATGAAAACAGAAAATTGAATGAGCATGAAGTCAACTATGCGACCCATGATATGAAATTGGTTGCCATAGTACACGCTTTAAAAATGCGGAGGCATTACCTCTTAGGTAGAAGATTTGTGCTTATGACAGACCATAGTGGGTTGAGATATTTGTTTGACCAACCAAAACTCAATGCTAGACAAGATAAGTGGATGGCTCTCCTTAGTGAGTTTTATTTTGAAATCAGACATATCAAAGGAAAGGAGAATAGGGTGGATGATGCCCTTAGTAGAAGTATGGAAGTGGTTCACTTGGCAACTGTAAGCGCCAGTGAATTAAAAATCAAAGAGAAAGTCAAAAAGTGCACAAGAAACATATGCAATTTTCAAGATTGTGACATCATACCTAAAGCAAGAGACCATAGGGATGAAGTACGAAGGCTATCAAATGTTTAATGATGGTATGCTAACTTACAAATGTAGATTGCATATTCTGAATTGTGACGACTTGAAGAGGTTCATAATGGATGAACTACACAAAACACCATATACTGGTCATCCTAGTTATCAGAAAATGATCACGACCACTGAGAAACTATTTTATTGGCCTAGACTGAAAAAGGACATAGTTGATTACTTAGCTAAGTGTCTAGAATGCCAACAAGTTAAGGTAGAGAACTGACACCCAGTAGGGCTGTTGCATCCCCTACCAATTCCATAATAGAAATGGGAAACCATCTCCATGGATTTTATCACAGGCTACCAAAATCAACCAAACAGAACGACACCATCATGGTAGTTGTGGACAAACTGAGCAAGGATGCTCATTTCGTTCCCGTCAAGTCAACTTGAAAGGCAATAGATATTTCCAGTATTTTCATGAAAGAGATATTTATACTGCATGGCATGCCTAATAAAATTATATTCGACAGAGATACAAAATTTACTTCAAACTTTTGGAAATCTTAGTTTGCTGGTTTAAAAACAAAATTGCTATTTAGTACATCCTATCACTCTCAAAATGATGGGTAGAAAGAGAGGGTAAACCAAGTGTTAGAAGACATGTCGAGGATGCATGTAATGCATCAACCCAAGAAGTGGGAATAGTACCTACCACTGGTAGAATTTTCCTACAACAATGGCTATCAAAAGTCATTAAAAATGAGCCCTTTTGAAGCCCTCTATGGAAGGCAATGCAATATTCCAATCAACTGGTATAACCCAGTGGACATAATAAAAATCGATCCAGATATACTAAAGGAAATGTAACAACAATTAATTTGGATTAGAAAGAATCTAAAAATAGTCCAGGATAGACAGAAGAGCTATGCAGATAGAAAAAGAACTCTTAGAGAATTCAAAGGAGGCGATCATGTGTATTTCTGAGTTAGACCTAGAAGAAGCTCTTTGAGGATGGGAGCTTGTGCCAAGTTGGCACCTCCGTATTGTGTACCCTTTGAATTTTTGGATAGAGTGAGACCTGTAGCCTATAGGCTAGCACTCCCTCCCACAATGAAGGCACATGATGTTTTCCATGTTTCATTATTAAAGAAATATGTACATGATTCTAATCATATTATTGACTAGTCTGTGATTCAAGTGGCACCAGAGGGAGAATTACTGCCAGAACCTCAATGCATAATAGACAGGAAGGAGACCCTGCTCAGGAACATAACCATTGCACAGGTCAAGGTGCAGTGAAAACACATTGGCCCAGATAAGGCCACATGGGAAATGGAGGATGCCATGAGACATGCATATCCCTTTTTGTTTACTTATGTACATACAGAGCACATCAACATATAGAACATAGAGGACGATGCTCCTTTAAGGGGGAGGGGATTGTAACACCCATGTTTCCCCCAGTCTGTAAATAAAACTATAACTGACCAAGAGACTATGGTAGACTAGATATGTGTGAATGTCTGATTTGATGAACCTTTGTATAAAAGGTCAATGCATGTATTTCTTGTTATTAATAGAAAATAGATAAGTGTTGCATAACTGGTGAAAGGGGGGGTTTCCAAGATAGACCATGGATGATGTGAGAGATATGGTGAGGGGAAATAGGAATGGTTGAGATGACCCCCATCAAACCAGTACCCTACTGGAATTAATTACTCGGAACAATCCTCTGACCCAGATAATGAATTACAAGTTAGCGTGGTAGCTGGGAGAGTCATCCTCAAGAGTTAATGAGGAGATGGCGCAGAGTACCCATCTATAAGACTCCAGAACTCACCACAATCTGGGATTCAGACCCACACAACCATGCTGAGAAAGGAAAGGAAAAGATGATTTGTGGGGTAGAGGCGAAAGAGAGGAGCAAGTGATCTGCAAAGAGAGAGGAGTCACAAGAGAAATCTTGAGAAGAGAAGAAGAGTGGTTATAACACTCTAGTTCGAGGAAGAACTGGGGAATAAGCTCGTTATGAACGTAAGAAGTTGTTGGCAAGGTTTTTCGTTACAAACTGGTAAACGAGGCTAATGAGTGACTGTTGAAGTCCTTGGCATACCTCCTTGCTTGGTACAGAGAAAACCCGCTGCCAGGATCCTTTGGGAGGAGGAGGGTAACCTCCATCCCTGATTGTTGCTGAGCAAGAAGAAAGAGTCTCTCTCATAGCACCATGGTCTAGCTCGGGGGTGGTCAGCGATAAATCCGCTAAGAGTGGTTGTTCCTATGGATGGATGGAAACATGCACCCCTTTCAACAGTCGCTTCACGAACTCTGGTTTTATGATAAGTATCTTTATACTCTATGTACTAAAATAGGAATAGTGATTGAATGTATTTATGTGTCTATGATTGAGTTCAATGTTGAACGATTAAGTTAGATATATGCATTGTCTCTATGTGAACTTGTGCTTTAAAATGGGCGTATACTTGACTTAGCTGAGCAATTAGATTCGTAATATGTAAGCTCGTAATAGTGTCGGTCTCTAAAACCCTCTCCCTAGTGGGAAATTTCCAAGTTCAAATCCTGTGGAAGGAGGATACCTCCTTCATATATTTCAACCATCTAACCAAGGGCTCATGCCCATGTCCTTAACCCATTTGTGGCTAAAGGGATTAGTGCTTAACCTGCAAGAATTTCCAAAGGACCCATGTGACCAAGGTCTAGGAACCCTGCACTAGGATTGAAAGAAGATAGAACTTATGGCTTTGGAACTCTGGGAGTTTGGAGCTCCTGAGTGCTTCAACCCTACAGTTTATAAATCAGGCGAAGGCAACTAGTAGTTACAGTTACCTACCCGGTTAACCGGCACCTAGTGGTTTCCTTATCTAGGATAGTTAGATTCCCCCCCATTAAGCCTTGATCGCGAAGTAATGCAAACCACCAATCTGAGAGTAGTTGGGAGCCCCTTGACTGTTGGATCTACATATAAGCACTTCGACAAAGTCCCACTCCGCGAGAATGGGGATGATATATCATCAAACTTCCCGAATGCAGAAGTCACGAATTAATGGGCGCTGTGGATCTGGAAATCCAATGGAAATCACTCCCAGCCATTGGATCGAACCTAGTAAAGAGGTAGTGCTAAGAACTTCGGTGAAGTCCCACTTCGAGAGAATAGAGGTGGCTTAACGCCAAAACTTATGAATACCGAAGTTGTGAAGTTAATCTGGGTCATTGATGGTGGAGGGACGCGTGTCCACAGATCAACGACTATTTGGAGGTCCGGTCATCCGGAGGTGTCGCAAGCCAGAATAAATCCTGGCCATGGACGATAAGTGTACGTGGTGATAGATCAGATGTGTTTGGAGTTTAGAAGTCTGGAAGGAAGTGTGGTTCCAGGTGAGGAAACCCTCGAACGCCGAAGTTACGAATTGACATGAATTGTTGATTGAGAATACTTTGGGATCCCTCATGTCCATTGGATCTAGACTATAGCCATCACTTCGGTGAAGTCTTACTTTGGGAGGATGACGATGGCATGACCTTAAACTCTCCGAATGAAGGAGCTGTGAATAAACATGAACCATAGATATCAATACCCTTCTAGATCTTTCCTGACCATTAGATTCAGACCATGGTGAACCCGATGTTGACAACTCTGGGAGCAAGGAGGAGGTCACACCATGAACTCCCCGAATGCCAAAGTTACAAAGTAATGGAGGTCATCGATCTAGGGGTTATGTGGACGCGGCTTGATTGTCAGATTGAAGGGCTTGGAAGGTTATCAGTCAGGGATGCCGTAGTACGGTGCCATCATCTAGGGTGACATGGAACCACAAGTAACGTGGCATGTGTCACTTGGATTTGTGCGTTTCACAGACCCCATAGGCCCATTAACGTGTGATACGTGTCACCCACTGAAGGCCCACGTGTCATCTTGGCCTTGCCGTGTATCACACCTGACACTCACCACTTGGTCCATTTGGTGAGAGGAGTATGCAGGACCCACTTGTATTTGCCTTTGTATCTAGTACGTTACCACGTGCGAGGGTGGACTAGAACTAACCTCCTATCGAGGATTGACGATCGTGCTTGAACCAACGTGGAGATCTACGTTCAGGGATGATTGCAGAGTCCCAACTAGCACAATGTTTATTTCATTTCCTGAGTTCCACAATGGAAACTTCTCGACTGTGGTGGAATTGATGCCAACCGTTGATCCTGCCGGATATACAGATCGACGGTCTAAGAGGATTGCAGAAGTTCAACCTGCGCGGATGATAATTCTTCCCCCGATATCTGCAATTCCTCTCCACCGTAGATTCATGGATCTATGTGGACACACCTCAACCATGGGATCTGAGAGGTATTGGGAGATAGCTGGCAGAAACTTCAGACTTCGGAGCTCTGGGAGGTTCGACAGGTAGGTGAAGCTTGGAACCCTAGAGGTTACCAATCCCAGATTGACATGGCTCACTGACATCACCTGGGGTGACGTGGAATCCTATCATGTATGCCACGTGTCACCCATACTTGTACTTCTCACAGACCCTAAAATACCCTTAGAACGTGACACGTGTCACCCCCTGACAAGGACACATGTTACTCCTGGCCCTGTCACATGTCATCCCTTTGGCACATGAATGCTCGTTCAAAGTTTAGTGGGGACCCTTCGGGAGTCTGGGTCTTTGGGACTTTGGAGGTTTGAGGTGTAGTGTTGAGAATAAGCTAGAAGGCTGACAGTTAGAGCTACATGGTAGCACTTCGGGAGTTCGCGATTTCAGGACTCCGGGGAATGCATGCATAGAAAGAAAAAGGGGCATTCAGAGCCGAACGCCGAACACCCCTCTAGCCTATGTGTTGACTAAGGAATTATCCCCACCATTGGATTGGGTGATGGGTGGACTTCCATCATAGATGTCAAAACAATGGGAACAATATGAATGATATGGACTCACATGGTCCATAACTAATAGTTCACGAAGAGCTTCGGGAGGCAATAACTTGCGATACATAACTCAGATTTCAGTATGGTGGTAACCGTGAGGAAGCTTGTGACGAGCAAATGTCTAGTGGAGAGCCTGGAGTTGGGATTGAGATAGTTAAGGAAAAAAAAATTATGATGCCCCATCCGTTAAAAGAGTACTTAGGGGTCATGTGTCT
>JASDQU010242141.1:17829-30259 GCA_032191745.1 Picea mariana
GTTGATGCAATTTTCGGTTGACACGTCTCTTCCTTTAGGGGATGATGCATCCATTGACCTTGTGGTCTCACATCCTGTTCAACCAATGGTTGAAGAAGTGGTCGTGCCGATGCAATCTTCGATCAATCCCACTCTTCTCTTGGAGAGTGACAAGCCTAAGGAAGTGACATCGCCTATGCAATGTTCGGTCAATATCACTCTTATTTTGGAGGGTGATGCGTCCTTCGACCATGTCCTTAACATTTCTAGTTCTGTACCTTCTTCACTAGGGAGCATTCCACTCTCTTCGAGTATGCTCCCTCCAAGTCCTAGAGTGGTTTCCTTTGATTGGAATTATCTTGTAGAGCCTCAAATTCCTTCTTCTAAACCTTTTCAGATAAGGGGCATTCTTAGATATATTGTAGATAAGGTAACCTCTACAAGTATTTTATCCTCCTCGACTTGTAAAGATTTGGGTTTTCTCAAGCTTGTGTCAGCTCTTTGTAAGTTGTTGACCTTTCGCAGAAGTCCTGCACATGAGCCTTGGCCTCCCCCATTACATGCTTCTTAGAACAACATCAACGAGTTTAATTTAATCTCTTTTCCAAATAATCTTTAAAAAGTGAAAAGATTGCCGAGTGATTTTTCCCTTTCACACTCGTTAAATTGGACTTGAAAGGTCATGAGTCTTAGTTAATCTCTTTTCCAACTCATTATCAAAAAATGAAAAGATTGTCAAGTGAACTTGTCTTTTTCACACTCATAAATTGGTTTTGAAAAGACACTTATTTGGCACAAGTTTATCCCTTTTTCACACCAAGTAGACTAAAAGACATAAAAATGACATTTTTTGGTGTTAAGTTGTGATTGCATCTCATGCCCCTACTTGTAGTATTGAGCCTATAGCCGGTTCTCGCTTTGAGTTATAAACCATTTGCCTCAGTAGTTTTGCATCCTCAACCAAGTAGAGCCTTGTTTATATCCTTCGCAATTTGACACCCCATACCTAGGAGGGAACATTCCCCCGAGTATCCATCTCCTGCATGCACTTCTCTGCATTGAGCATAGGTATGTTCCACTGTTGGAACTAGTTTTTCTTACTTGCGACATTTGTTTCCTCCTCAGTATCATAACATTCATTTGTCTATGAAAAAAAAAAAAAAAGACGGGTAGGAAGGGACTATTACTTGTATTAGCAGCAGTCGTGTCGCCATTGAACATAGCACAAATTTATTGAGTCCATTCAACATCATAATTTTGGGATTAGCATGGACTGACGAACCTGAGCTCATTACAGAGTCTTCTCTATCGACTGGTTAATCTTCCAGTCCCTATAGAGAATTTCATTGATGCCTCATTCATCTCATGGTTTCAGCATTGGGTCTATGCTATCAGAGTCCTCCATATGTCTCATGCTCTTGTTCAAATGAAGTCTATTAACCTGTGTCGACCACTCCTTAGAACTCTTGACTTTGCATGTTGGTCATACCCTCAGTTTGTCTCAGAATCACATGATATTGTAGTCCTATCATGCACCATAGCCCTACTTTCACCATTGGTAGGTAACCTTGAACCCAACAGTCGACATTTTATTATTGGTTGTTGATTGGGTGGTTTCCCTTATGTTCAACGACAAGACATCTATTCACACATTGGGATTCGTGAAGTGTCTTGGATGCCATTATCCTTATTGGCGGTTTCCTCTCCTTTGTCAACAATTTTCATCATTGGATTCTATTCAGAGGGTCTTTTTCGTGTACCAATTGCACTTGGCACACACAAAAGATGCACAAGGTTGTTGGTTCATGAACAAGTCCTTCGTCCAATTTCCACCAAATCATGAAGCTCTTGCTTTGTACCTCATGTTGACTGATGAGAGATGCCTTAATTATCTCCTTTCAACAGGTCTCTTTCCATCAAATTCATCTCATTTATTCTGGAAACGAGAACTAGAGTCTTATGAGTACCTTGAGGCTTGTAGTCATCAGTGGCAGGCTCTCTCACCATCGACAGTTGGGAATACATCAATGTCTCTTGATCAATGGATTCTTCAGGTGTTCGACACTGACTCCTCTATTCTCACTTGTAAGAACGTACTCGATGCCTTGATACCTACTTTCATTATCGGTAGGCTGTCTCATGTTTGTTAACAATATACATCAATGACTGGTAATCAAATGATGTCTCATTTTGTTCAACCTCAACTCCTTTATTCACATGATGTAGACTTGCACCTTTGGTAGATTGTGTAGAACACTTGAAGACATCACTATGTGCCTGCAACTTTCTGGAGCTGTTGCTTCCTTTTCATTGGACCAGTACCTATATGACTTCAGTGATCATGGGAGATCAGATTGTACTCCATGGCATACATATATATTCAGATTAGTTTTGAGACTGGTTCTACTAGGCCTTATTCGTGACTATGACAACTATTGGCATGTAACCGCATTTGCATTTGCCTATTCATGGCCACGAACACTTGTTTGGTATATTTTCACATGGATATGTTGTGTAATTTTTGGCAGCCATGTATGCAAAGTCAATACAGAATGTAATGAGAAATTGAGTTCGTCCAGCTGGTTCCCTACCACTTCACTTCTGGGTTGTTTGTAATGTATTTCGGCAATCGCAGATACTCCTCTGACCTCACACATTAGGGGGCATCTGTTAAAGCAAGATTTGCATCACCCTATGCAATGTTATAGAGAGGGCCTTATTCCATTTCCCTATGCAGACTTACTTTACCTGTCGATAAAATCCAGAGGCAAAAATACAAATTTTTCCACTTGTACGCATCTTGCACACTATACAACAAGCGTATAGGCAGACTGCTCCACTACAACCCGCGTACATCGGGATTTGTGCCAGAAAATGAAAATTAAATCTCGGGTTTCCATGTCACGACAGGAGATCTCTAATCCTCAGCCTTCCATATACTGGAAATGTTCTGACTTGGCCCTTCAGTTCCATTTTGAAGGCTATAAATGGGTCAATTCCGAGCTATGGAAAGGAGGAGAGAATTCAACTTTGAGAGAAAAGTTACTATGGAGAAATTATTTACTTCATATTGAGTCTACATTCCTTTGTCCTTTAAGTCTGAACACAATGTTCAACCCCCAAGCTCTTCCCTTATTGATGGATAACCTCATTGTCTCCCTTCTATGAGCTTTCTTTTGGTGGAGGATTGAAGTGGTGGAGGCCCAGCTGGAAGGAACTTAGTTTCTCGGTTCTGAACCGTGCCGACACAGAAGTCTATAATATTTTCACTTCTATTGATCATTTATTAATAGAAATACTCATTTCCCATCCAATTGATATCTTGCAAATATATGAGTTATTATCCGTGGGCATATTTGTTGCTTGTTTTTACTTGTTTGTTGAGAACTTGTTGCAGGTATATATAACTTTGGGTCAAAGTGCTCAACGGTGGACATCATCGAACATCTGGACAAGGTAGGCCTCTTTCTTATCTTCCTCGCACATTGGTTTATATAGCATGTTATTGGGATAGAGTTGATTTCTGTAGTCATTTTCGTTTGTTGTGGTTCACCCTAGCCATAGAGAGATTTTCCTCGTAACATTAGGCTAAACCCTAGCTAGAGATACTTGTCTTGGGAAGTAAGAGGATTTACACCCTGAAGGAGGTAGTACCTCTAGCTCATTCTTTGTTTGACTCCATTAACCCAATCATTAAAGGCACTAGTCATTACTTGTTGCTTTGGAGAAATAAATTGCTGCCTTGGTAAACATGAAATTTTCAAGTTTTGAAGTTGTCTCTTTGAGAAGTTGTTCCTTGAGCCTTTGGCTCTCTTGCCTCATTGAGGCATCCCCTTTCAACCATTAATTCTTTTTGCTATTACAAAACTAACCTACATCCATAAGGCTACATAAAATCTAACCCTTTAACCCCTAATAACTCATAAACTAACCCTAGGACTAACCCCTAATTTTGCCCTAACTCTCTACTAACCCTAGCACACTTGTTGAGCTAATTAGAAGTAGTTTTCATTGGTTGATTTTTCTGCTATAAAGCTTGGTTTGCTAAAGCCATAAGGATGATAAATATCTCTGGAGCAAGCTTTTGTTTCCAGCCTTACTTTTGAGCTAGAATATTGCTTTATCACTGTAGAGTTGAGCTAGCCTCCACTAGCTTGTCTCTTGCTTATTCAAGCATACTTTTAGCACTTATTTTGTAGCCTTTACTACATTTTACGAGTTGATATATATCATTTACTTTCACTGCAATTAGGGACAACAAGCTTAATTTGCTTGTCCAACTAACATATTACAAGTATTATTGGTTTTCATTGTGTCTCAAGAAGGTACTTTACTCTTGGTGGGTCATTCAACTCACTTGGAAACCCTTAATATTTACGAAGACTCTTTTCCAAGCTCCTCATACCATTTAGAATTGACCTTTAGGGACATCCATTCATACTTTTCATTTTCCATCTCAATCCCCCCTTAAGGTCATCGAGATTCCCCCTTGAAGTGACTATGTCACCTCTAAAGTAACAATGGGTAGGTGCTCTCCTAATTGTAGCCAATTGGTGGTTGGGTTGATTACAACAATGAAATTATAATGCCTTACCAATGAGATTATAATACCATGCCACTCAGCCCAAGCAAGGTTAATTTCAATTTGAGGATAAGCCATCTAATGTTTTCCAAGTTTTCCCATGAAATGTTATCTCTGATTATACATTCTCAATTTGTGGCATCATAAAGTAATAACTGGTCATGCTTTATCCATGTGGGATATAACGTGATGAATCCATCTCATGCTTTAAAAAGTGATTGATTGTAGACAATTGTCCAATAAAAAATGATTTTTATTTTCTTTTTACTCAAGTTCTGGGAATAAAATCATCAATTCAAAATTCTTGTTTCCTGGGATCTATTCATCGATCTGTGTGTTCACCTGCAGAATGATTTTTTTTTCCTTTTTCATGGATCGATGTCCCTCTCTAGTGTGTGGGCTTTTCCTCCTTACTCTCTGCAGCGCAGAAATCCGCAGCCACTGCAACCTGAAGCAAGCCTCTGCAAAAGGATCCCAAAAAATTTGTATCATCCATGACATATTAGGGCTTCTGAAAGGCCCTCTTGTTGAGGGTGCTGCGTCTGAGAAACACCCCAGACCTGCCAAAGACATTCCGAAGAAGCCTGATGATGTCTAGGCGTTCACAGGGAGTTTGCCTCTCGTCATGCCGTCGTCGGACATCTCTAATTTGAAGAAGCGCGCGCCCTCCATTACAGACTGAAAATATTTCTTGGCAATGGCTTCTTTTTACATCATCTGCTGGGAAAGATAATTTGGAACTCTACCATTGCGTTAAAGTTGTAAATGGCGTTCGTCCAATGTTCAGATTTCGGAAATTCGAAACCTAGGGTTTGGCAATCACGATCAGCCTGCAAACACAAACACAGAGAGGAACAATTCCAAAAGAACTCGGAAGTTGTTGGAGCTTTGGAGTCCTCTTCATTACCATTTTATTTCCTTCTTGACACGAGGGAGATTTACCATGCACGATGTAAATAAACTATTATCCAAGATATATTAAAAAAAAATCGCCAATTAAATCAACAATGAATTAATTATAACATTGACTTATTTGCTTTATTTTGGACAATGTTGGCTTTTAGTTAATTTTCTCATGAAACATTAAGGGAGATTTACCATGCAAGATGTAAATAAACTATTTTCCAAGATATATTAAAAAAAAGCCCCAATTAAATCAACAAAGAATTAATTATAACATGACTTCTTTGCTTTATTTTTATTTTGGACAATGATGGCTTTTAGTTAACTTTCTCACSATGAATCAATAAAATTTATTTTTATYGTGGACAATGATGGCTTTTAGTTAACTTTCTCACCATAAAYCAATAAAACATTTCATTGTTTAAGACATGTTATCTCTCATAGATCACTACCATGAATGAGTTATTAGGTTTTCAAGACTTAAAAACTTTGGTATCATGTTAGAGTATATAATGAAACATGATTGGTGGAAAATGTTTTARCCATCTCTAYATTATATTCATTTAATGATATCAATATCAATATATAATACATARATATAATTACCTTGTACACTAAAAAGTGTGAAAGACATTGACAACTTAACAATAAATAATAATAACTCATAAAAAAATTGATCTCAWWSTWTAKGATYKYAYAWGMTMWCACCATAGTAATACAGCTAACACCATAGTAATACTTTTTAAGGGGACAAAACCCCACCTTTAACCATATAAAACTTCTCTTGTCTTTATAATGCCCATCCTATCATATTCTTTGGGAAAGATGATTCCTCTATAAAGGAGAGGATATCATATATGTTTTGTGAAAGATGATTCCTCCATAAAGGAGAGGATATCATGTTAGCAACTTTCTCATTATGCAATTGTGGAAGTAAGGAATCCAAGCTTAAAAGCTATGGATTACACCAAAATTTTGTAATTCATGTTAAAATTGTTTATTCTTTATTTGATATGAGTATAATATTCTAACTATGTGTTGTATATAAAGTCCATATTTTATACATAAATATGCATATTCAATTGGAGGACTATCTCATGGTAAAGGCATTGTTAATGTTTTAAAGAGGGTTAAGATTTAGATTTTGAATTTGTACTTAATTGATGTTGAAGGTGGCAAACTTTATCATAATTGGGTTGTCAACTAATAGTGAGGACAACCATCATGGTTGTTATTCACAAATGTGGGTTGACTCATCATTGTTATTCAAAGAAAACCACGCCACCTAAAATTGGTGATTTATAAATGAATATGGCATGATTGGTTTTTAATGACTTGATAATGACTTCCAATAAGACATCTTCTTCAACAACCAATAAATCAAAAGGATAAGGATGTTGTAACAAGATTGAATATCATGTGATGTTGTCAATATTTATGGAAGAATGTGATGTATTATACATGTAATCCCTAACTATTTTTTTCGCTTCCACAATGTCCATTTTTGGGTTATTTGTCATTAAGTTAAAAATGTTGGACACATCAACCACACTGAGAGGGGGGGTCGGGGCGAATCAATGTGAGAATCTTTTTACACTTCTTAAAAAACTTTAGTTAGCAATCACCATTTACTCATTACTTCCATTCATACTTGGTTCCTTGTATGTAAACATATCTCAACAACATACATCAACAATAAGGAACTATGAACCATAACAATAATGAACACAAAGAACATCAGATACATGTGCAATTTTTTTGTATTATGTGTTACAGGAGACTACAATCTCAGGGTTTTATCATCACCAACTGAAAATAACACCAACTCAAACAGAGAACCAACTCTCAATTCAAGACCCAACCTGCAGATCTCAGCACCAACTAAGAAGAGGAATCCAACCCTCAAGTATAAGACCCAACTTGTAGACAGAAAGCAATCTGTCAAACTGTACCAACAATCTATACCAAGAAAAGTGCATCAACTATGCACACCACAACCTATCACCTCAACCTGTCTCATCAATATCATCATCCAAATCTGATCTACTCACAAAGATAAATCATCAAGTCAACTCTCAACCATATGCACAATATCACCAAGTTAACCAACAATATACCTCTAGCAATACACCATACTCTTCATAAACCAAATACCATAAACCCTTACACAAGACCATGTGCTAAAACCATACCTTTAATCATGTAGCAATCATCAAGACCTATACCATACCATGTAACAATTGGAACAATTCCAATATGCAAATTTGATGTGGTTACCGAACTGCCAACTTTTTGTAGCTGCCAAATATGATGCCATTGTTTTGCTGTCGTGATTCTGTTGTTGCGGTTTTGCTGCCGCGATTTTGTTATCATGGTTTTGCTGCCACGATTCTGTTGCCGCTGTTTTGATGTATCAATAATACATTCCCAAATAGCCTTTCACAAATAGATGTTCAACATGCTCAAAGATCATACTCATAAGAGACCCTTTCTCTCTTATTTATACTTCTCCAAGTAGCTTCCTCTAGGGGTTATCTTCTAACCAACTTACCCAACTTACTTCTTTTGGAGATAACCCACTTCTAACCACTTTGTCCACTTACAACCACTTTATCCACAAATAGTAAACTCTCCATTTCTAGTTGCAACAAATTTATTTTTAATTGTTTTCTTATTGCAACCACTTAACCCATGACTAACCACTTTGACTGGTCAACTTCTTCTAGGAGCTTCTAGAATAATTTGACTTCTTTGACCTCCTTGAATACTTTGACCTTATAGGGGCTTCTAGATAACTCATGAGGGTTCTCCAACTTCACATGGCCATAACTCTCTAACCGTGAGGAGTTATGTGACGTTCCACATATCACCAAAAACGACATGACATATACTATCCATTTGAAATAATTTCTCCTACAAATTCACTTTTCTTCATTACATTATTCCTCAATAAAAATTGGGTTCCATAACAATGCTGCTGGGCTACTCAACCACCTAACCATTTGGACTTCACAAAGTGTCTTCCTGTGAGGGATTTCACCATAAGGGGACCACTTTCATAAC
The DNA here is from genome assembly GCA_032191745.1 of Picea mariana. Lineage (NCBI taxonomy): Eukaryota > Viridiplantae > Streptophyta > Pinopsida > Pinales > Pinaceae > Picea > Picea mariana. The sequence goes on from JASDQU010242141.1 coordinate 26,357, forward strand.
TTTACCCAAGAGCATCTTCCTCTTAGGGATTTCACCATAAGGAGGCCACTTTGGAGTTTATCCATTTGGTTCTTCCTATCAACCTCGACATGACACAAATGATACAACTCCCTTTAATATCAACACATCATTATGACACCACTTGACATCAACCCTTTGAAAACAATTACATCAATGACCATATAACCAATAATCAATATATCAATGATACAAACACATCACTATGAAAATACTTGACATCAAACCTTTGACATCAATGACAACATAGTACAAGAATATCCCTCTTTGACATTGATGTCAACACCAATCATTGATGGAAACACTAAGACACTTGGACATGGCAATGCTCATGCTCCCTCTATGATCATCGCTCCTCATCAATGTTCATCTCACCACATCAATGTGATTATCTCTCCCCCTTTGACATCAATGGAAAAGGGTAGTTCTCTCCTTGGGGATATCCCCCCTGCTTGAAATCTCCTCAGGGTTGCTCTCCCTATTTGAATGCCTTTGGGATTCCTCTGAATAATCTCTCCCCCTTTAGAAAAGGGATATCACTTCGATGAAATGATGATGGCATAGATGCCAATCATCTCTCCTCCCGTAATCATGTTGTTGCAACCAATCATGAGAAGAAGAATAAACCCCCCTGTGGGTATCTTTCCCCCTATCTTCTCTACAAAATTACAAGATGAACAATATGCTACCACTACAATATGCTTTCGTTGCAAATGCTACTGCTCAATCGAAACATAGATCAAATTCTCAAGCATGATCTTCTCTTCCTATGATGATCCTTGGACTTGTCCATGCATCACAATCATGCCATACCATACATCATGAAGCAAAAGATATTCCAACAATGGATAAAGAATAATGAACAAAGAATCAACCATGTGCATCCTGTGCCATACTGTGTGCCAACCATGCCCAACACCCATGTACACTAACCATGTACATCAATACCATACAATCTACCATAATATATCATTAATGGAGTGCACCAACCATATGCCAAGAACATGTTCCAACCGTGTACCAACCATATGCCTCTACCAACATGCCAACCATGTGCCTCAAACAAGTATCATAGCACTCATGATATGCCTCTACCATGAATCAAGTGCCACAACCATGTATCTCAACCATCAATATATCAACCAAGCATTTCAACTATATCATCCGATACATCATGTACCAAAGCAATTGCATCAACCATGCACCAAACCTCAACAAGATGAACCACATGTATGCCATATCAACCATAAACCATGTGCCAATCATATTTCTAGCAAGTGCCTCAACCAATGTACCAAGTATGTACCAATCATACATCAACTATAGATCAAGCTATGACTCATCAATGATGTACAACATAACCACCATGATGTACTACATGTCCCAATATGTAGCTAAAACACATGCAAAATGCATGCACCAAGACATCCAACAAATATGCCTCTAACAATACATCATAATATATATGAATGGAGCTCACATATGTACTAGCCATGTACCATGACAGATCTGCCTCAAAAACCATTCACTACAACAAGTACTAAGCAACCAATAGTACCTCTAAACATGTACTAAGAGTGTCCCTCAATACATCAATGATATATATCTAGATAACATCACATCATCATGATATATCTCATAGATAAGGTGCCATAACATCACTGAGAACATAAACAATAGTATACCTTATCAGGAATGCATCACTCCACAAACTAAAGTTTGTATGATGCATCCAAGATAGATAATCTTCAACACTCAACCATATTTCATCATCATACATACATTAAATACACATGCACGCATATAATCATGAAAACCTACAACAAACCATGTCAGATCCTGCAAAACAGAGTTATACCATCAAACCATGCTACAACTCATTTGTACACTCCTCTTCTTAAGTATTTTTCCATAGGTACCTGGCCTGTTCCACGAACAACTTGCATATGTACGTGACCTTTCTATAGGTCACTCGCATATGTACACGAATTCTCCCACAAGAGGCTGCATATGCTTCAGAAAGAGTGAAGCTTTCTTGATTCTTTATTCCTTCATTCATGTCTGGTTGTTCAGTCTTCTTCATCCACTTTTGAGAGTTTCTTGATTTCTTTGTACTTGTACTCTGAGCTTCCATATTTTAAAATTTTTTCGTCCCTCCAAGTTACATGTGCTCTTCTTGCCATGATATATGAAGCACTCCTTGTTGATTGTCTCATTGAATTCCAACAATCTTGAGCTTTGTGGTCAAACCCACTGCAGTTGTAACATCTCATGGTGTGACAATGAGCAACAATGCGTCCCACTTGATTACATCTCCAACATCTTAGGATGTTATGGTGTCTTCCAACATATCTCCTTGCATAATGTCTACAATCCAAAGATTTGTGACCGTATTCATTACATGAGAAGCAATGACCATGAAAAGCATTTTCATACCTTTGCTTTGGTGTCCACCTTGAAGGTGTCTCTCTTACGAATTTGCTTTGAGGTGTAAAGATGGATTTTTGATGTCTTCTTTGCTTTGTTCTTCTGAATGTTTCCTTGCTTTGTGTAGGTGCTTGACTTGTATCTTTTCTTCCACTTTTTGAGAATGAAGGGCTTACCTCATGCTTCTTAGAAGTGCTAGCTTCAAAGTGAGAAGATTGCTTGTTGTATCCAAGACCAGATTTATCATCTGGAGATATTTGGATATGTAGGATTTCATCCAAGATTGTTGAATTGTTCATGAAATTGATGTGAGTGTTTGACTTCTCTACCTTCTTTTTGACATCAACAAATTCAGCTTCCAACTTATGGCATGACTCTTCCTTTTCATTTAATCAATTCTTCAATAGTTCCTCTATCCTTTTGACTTCTTCAATTTGGGTCTTTAGATTGACATTGACTTCAATGCTTTTTCTAAGCTCATGATTTACCTTCTTGTTTTCTTCTTCTTGACTAATTATTTCATTCTTTAGTCTTTTGATCTCTTCTTCTTTTTCTTCTAATTGAGTCTTTTTACTTTCTTCTTGTTATTTGAGTATCTTCTTTAGTGCCATGGTATTTCTTGGGTGCTTTTATAGGACTTCCTTAGTGTATTTTTCAAGATACTCAGAAGCAATTGAACAATGTCCTATTTCCATGCTAACCTCACCTAACTCAGATAACACTTTTTCTTTAAAATTCAAAAAATAATCCTCTTCATCTAAACAAACTTCTACTATATCTTGTTCTCTATTTGCATGAGAGCATTCAACATTATCACACTTATAATTATTGCAATCAGAATATTTTGGATATTCTTTACCTTCATTATCCATGATGGAGTTGTCTTGATATACCTTCTCTCGCTTCAGCCATAGGTCCTTGGCAGAGGAATGTTGTCCTATTCTTTCTTTGACAAAATTTGAGAGTCCAATGAAGATGGTCTTGAGTGTTACTGCATTATTCTTCTTTGTTACAATTTTTGAGTGATTCTTTGAGGGAACTGGTCCAACAACAACTATATTTTGAACACCTACTCCTTTTTCCTTCAAACACCCTTTCATTTCTATTCTCCACGCCAAGTAATCTGTCTCATCAAAGAGAGGAACTTCATCTGCATGTTCATTCATTTGTGTGTCCATGGATCTCCTTCAAGCTTATGAGGCTTATGATGAAGGCTTTCTCTAATACCAATTTTTGGACACACCGACCACATTGAGAAGGGGGGGTGAATCAGTGTGAGACTCTTTGTACACTTCTTAAAAAAATTTAGTTAGAAATCACCATTTACTCATTACTTCCATTCATACATAGTTGCTTGCATGTAAACATATCTCAACAACATACATCAACAATAAGGAACTATGAATCATCACAATAGTGAACACAAAGAACACCATATATATGTGTTAAATTTTTGTA
>JASDQU010242141.1:48144-59756 GCA_032191745.1 Picea mariana
CATACATACATTAAATACACATGCACGCATATAATCATGAAAACCTACAACAAACCATGTCAGATCCTGCAAAACAGAGTTATACCATCAAACCATGCTACAACTCATTTGTACACTCCTCTTCTTAAGTATTTTTCCATAGGTACCTGGCCTGTTCCACGAACAACTTGCATATGTACGTGACCTTTCTATAGGTCACTCGCATATGTACACGAATTCTCCCACAAGAGGCTGCATATGCTTCAGAAAGAGTGAAGCTTTCTTGATTCTTTATTCCTTCATTCATGTCTGGTTGTTCAGTCTTCTTCATCCACTTTTGAGAGTTTCTTGATTTCTTTGTACTTGTACTCTGAGCTTCCATATTTTAAAATTTTTTCGTCCCTCCAAGTTACATGTGCTCTTCTTGCCATGATATATGAAGCACTCCTTGTTGATTGTCTCATTGAATTCCAACAATCTTGAGCTTTGTGGTCAAACCCACTGCAGTTGTAACATCTCATGGTGTGACAATGAGCAACAATGCGTCCCACTTGATTACATCTCCAACATCTTAGGATGTTATGGTGTCTTCCAACATATCTCCTTGCATAATGTCTACAATCCAAAGATTTGTGACCGTATTCATTACATGAGAAGCAATGACCATGAAAAGCATTTTCATACCTTTGCTTTGGTGTCCACCTTGAAGGTGTCTCTCTTACGAATTTGCTTTGAGGTGTAAAGATGGATTTTTGATGTCTTCTTTGCTTTGTTCTTCTGAATGTTTCCTTGCTTTGTGTAGGTGCTTGACTTGTATCTTTTCTTCCACTTTTTGAGAATGAAGGGCTTACCTCATGCTTCTTAGAAGTGCTAGCTTCAAAGTGAGAAGATTGCTTGTTGTATCCAAGACCAGATTTATCATCTGGAGATATTTGGATATGTAGGATTTCATCCAAGATTGTTGAATTGTTCATGAAATTGATGTGAGTGTTTGACTTCTCTACCTTCTTTTTGACATCAACAAATTCAGCTTCCAACTTATGGCATGACTCTTCCTTTTCATTTAATCAATTCTTCAATAGTTCCTCTATCCTTTTGACTTCTTCAATTTGGGTCTTTAGATTGACATTGACTTCAATGCTTTTTCTAAGCTCATGATTTACCTTCTTGTTTTCTTCTTCTTGACTAATTATTTCATTCTTTAGTCTTTTGATCTCTTCTTCTTTTTCTTCTAATTGAGTCTTTTTACTTTCTTCTTGTTATTTGAGTATCTTCTTTAGTGCCATGGTATTTCTTGGGTGCTTTTATAGGACTTCCTTAGTGTATTTTTCAAGATACTCAGAAGCAATTGAACAATGTCCTATTTCCATGCTAACCTCACCTAACTCAGATAACACTTTTTCTTTAAAATTCAAAAAATAATCCTCTTCATCTAAACAAACTTCTACTATATCTTGTTCTCTATTTGCATGAGAGCATTCAACATTATCACACTTATAATTATTGCAATCAGAATATTTTGGATATTCTTTACCTTCATTATCCATGATGGAGTTGTCTTGATATACCTTCTCTCGCTTCAGCCATAGGTCCTTGGCAGAGGAATGTTGTCCTATTCTTTCTTTGACAAAATTTGAGAGTCCAATGAAGATGGTCTTGAGTGTTACTGCATTATTCTTCTTTGTTACAATTTTTGAGTGATTCTTTGAGGGAACTGGTCCAACAACAACTATATTTTGAACACCTACTCCTTTTTCCTTCAAACACCCTTTCATTTCTATTCTCCACGCCAAGTAATCTGTCTCATCAAAGAGAGGAACTTCATCTGCATGTTCATTCATTTGTGTGTCCATGGATCTCCTTCAAGCTTATGAGGCTTATGATGAAGGCTTTCTCTAATACCAATTTTTGGACACACCGACCACATTGAGAAGGGGGGGTGAATCAGTGTGAGACTCTTTGTACACTTCTTAAAAAAATTTAGTTAGAAATCACCATTTACTCATTACTTCCATTCATACATAGTTGCTTGCATGTAAACATATCTCAACAACATACATCAACAATAAGGAACTATGAATCATCACAATAGTGAACACAAAGAACACCATATATATGTGTTAAATTTTTGTAGTATGTGTTACAAGAGACTACAATCTCAGGGGTTTATCAACACCAACTGAAAAGAGCACCAACTCAAAGATAGTACCAACTCTCAATGCAAGACCCAACCTCCAGATCTCAACACCAATTGAGAAGAGGAATCCAACCCTCAAGTACAAGATCCAGGTTGTAGACAGAAAGAAATTTGTCAAACTGTACCAACATTCTATACCAAGACAAGTGCATCAACTATGCACAACACAAATTGTCACAACAACCTGTCACCTCAACCCTGTCTCATCAATATCGTCATCCAAATTTGATCTACTCACAAATATCAATCATCTAGTCAAATCTCAACCATATGCACAATATCACCAAGTTAACCAACAAGATACCTCTATCAATACACCATACTCTCCATAAACCAAATACCATAAACCCTTACACAAGACCATGTGCCAAAACCATACCTTTAATCGTGTATAAATCATCAAGAGATATAACACACTATGCAACAATTGGAACAATTCCAATATGCAGATCTGATGTGGTTACCGAACTACCAACTTTATGCAGCTGCCAAATCTGTTTTCATGGTTTTGTTGTTGTGGTTGTGCTGCCAAGGTTTTGCTGTTGCGGTTTTTCTACTGCAATTCTGTTTCCGTGGTTCTGTTGTATCAATAATACATGCCCAAATAACCTTTCACAAATGGATATTCAATATGCTCAAAAATCATACTCATAAGATACCCTTTCTCTCTTATTTATGCTTCTCCAAGTAGCTTCCTCTAGGGTTTATCTTCTAACCAACTTACCCAACTTCCTTCTTTTGGGGCTAACCCACTTCTAATCACTTTGTCCACTTACACCCACTTTATCCACAAATAATAAACTCTCCACTTCTAGTTGCAACTAATTTATTTTTAATTGTTTTCTTGTTGCAACCACTTAACCCATGACTAGCCACTTTGATTGGCCAATTTATTCTAGAAGATTCTATAATAATTTGACTTTTTTGACCTTCTAGGGGCTTCTATATAACTCATGATGGTTCTCCAACTTCACATGGCCATAAATATCTAACCGTGAGGAGTTATGTGATGTTCCACATATCAACGGAAACAACATGACATTTACTATCCATATGGAATAACTTCTCCTGCAAATTCACTGATCTTCATTACATTATTCCTCAATCAAACTTGGGTTCCCTAACCACACTACTAGGCTACTCAACCACCTAACCATTTGGAATTCACAAAGTGTCTTCTAGTGAGTGTTTTCACCATAAGGGGACCACTTTCATAACTTTATCCAATAGCATCTTCTCGTAAGGGATTTCACCATAAGGGGACCACTTTGGAGTTTATCCATTTGGTTCTTCCTATCAACCATGACATGAAATTAATGATACAACTCCCTTTAATATCAACACATAATTATGAAACCACTTGACATCATCCCTTTGACAACAATTACATCAATGACCATATAACCAATAATCAATATATCAATGATACAACCACATCACTATGAAAATACTTGACATCAACCCTTTGAGATCAATCCTTTGACATCAATGACAACATAATAAAACAAAAGAAGGATGTTGGCTTGAGGAAAGGGTATAAAACACACATTAATAGATAATGCAAGGGATCAACAATTTTGAAAGTGAACTTTCATATGCATGGTCAAGATAATTAGTTTTTATTGAAAATCTATAAGCATAACACATATATATAATTTTTATAGACTTCAAAGATTCACCGCTTTGGCTATCTAGTATGTATCTCTTTTTAGTATTTTGTATAAAACTTCTCGAGTTCCACATTACTCTTCTTCTTGTTCATTTGTGGATTCCTTGTGAAACTCTTTATATTTTCAGTTATAAAAGCAATTTTGTGTCTCAATGTCTTTTTCCTATTGTGATTGTTAATGTTGTATGAGATCCTGAAGCATTTATGTAGACTATGATATTTATTATTTTTCTTTGTTTATTTAATGAAATTCTCTACAACATTTTGAGTATGTATAAAGTTAATAGCATATGTAAGTATGGTTCATGATATTTATCGTCGTTCTACATTTATGTGATGATTTTTTTTGCATATCATGAATATATTTGAGGCCTATTCATGGTTCTATGAATGAGTTTGAGTTTTGATCACTGGATTCTTTATCTAATTCCCAATACATTTTCACATCTTATCAATGAACGATAAATACCTCCATACCTTCTTACTATTTAAAATAGTTTGTAAATCTATAAGTATCATCGAGTTTCACTCTCATTAGTATCTAAAGTATATGGTTATCTTTGAAATCGTCTGCATCTATCATATAAATTAACTTTGATGTCTATTTGGTCAAAATAAATGTTCCCTTTGATTGTGTTTAATGATTTATCACTGGTTGAATAAGATTTTTCTTGATTTTCAAATCAAAATCTTTAAAACATCTTAGTGCCACTGAGTTTATTATAATATCTTTTTATATTGAGAGATATCACCTCTAGCAATTGAAATCTTCCATTTCAACATAAATAGGGGAGGTTATCTAACCTCACTAGATGCATAGCATAATTCCTCTTCTAGTAACATCTCAAGGAATAAAATCCTAATTTGCATTGTTGCTGGGGAATGGAGATTTTTCCCTAGGAAACGAAAAAAAAAAATTTGTTTCTTGAAGGTGAATAAGAACAAAGTGACATAACTATTTGATTCTTTAAAATAAGAATTTCACTTTGGGACTGCACATTCTCAAAAAAAAAGTTCAAAAGAGACACACTAGGTCTCATTTTAATCTAGAATTGGCACATTCTTATTTAAACCCATAAAGATTATTTTTTAGAAACAAATATAAGGAGACAAGTTGTTTCTTCCTCTTTAGGTAATCTTATTTCTGAAAACCAACTTATTTTAGCCTTTGATTATTTTGAATCTGACTTCGTTTTTGAGACTTAATCCAGATTATATTGAGAATGACATGAAGGAAAAGATACAACACACATAGATATTGTAAGAAACACAATAATATAGTTAAACTCAGATTCTATTAATGATTGTCTGGAATACACAAGACAGTAAAATGCAAAGCACACAAGCTAGCTAGAATGGTGGTAGCTTATATATGAAAACAAAGATGTGACTGTTATTCTCATTCACAAGAAGTTGATTACAAAGAGTTTGAAAATGCCTTCAAACATAAAGAATCAATGATAAAATCCTAAATATCCAAAACCATAACCCCAAAAGATGAAGCACCAAAAGGTTTGTGGGCCTCGATGTGGTTAGTTGATACATCAACTTCTTGGGGGTGAAAATTTTGCATACAATATCTGTTTGGGGTGATTTATACCTCATAAGAAAGGTCTAGATAGGGAGTACAAATTTCATTCATCCTTTCCTTTTACTTCATGCTAGGTGTTTCCAATCCAAAGAAACATCAAATTTTGGGACCCAAAAAATCATAGAAAAACTGCCAAGATGTGGAACCATTCTGAATTAGTGGAACATGTGGGTGGCAACTAGTATCCACATGGATTGGTCCTCCTCCCTTAGGAATAAGTGGTCCCAATTGTGTCAATTTACTCCATCAAATGGGGAAACTTTTGTTGAATCTAACTTCTAGTGAGCCATTTTCCCCGGTGAAGAAGTTGTCCTGCTTTGGCGACCCGATAGAGTTGGGTATTCTTCTAGTGGGTTCCCTTCATCTTGGTGTCCTTGATCCGATCAAATTTCTTCCATTCAATGTAGTCAGGATTGATTTCTGTTGGGGCCAAGTAATTGAGCGCATCCGAAGTGTCCAGGAGAGGTGGAAAATATGGGTGAAGAATTTCCACATTAAATACCGAGTGCAAGCCAAGGAAAGGGGGAATAATTAATTCAAAAACATTCTCACCTACAACCTTGGTGATGGTGTAAGGTCCATATTGGAGTGGGTGGAGCTTTCGATGGGGTCTTGTGAGGTTCTATTTCTACAAATGTAACCATGCCTTATCTCCCACTTGAAACTTGTGTGGTACCCGATGTTGATCGTGGCACTGCTTGTACTTGGTTTTGGTTTTCTGAAAAATGTCATGAACTTGTTGTTGAATGTGTTGTATTTTTTCAACAAATTTGGCTACTTGATCCACCTCGGTCTGAGCATGGGATGACTCTTCCTGTGAAGCTACAATGGGTAGAGATACGTTAATGGGGACCAGTGGATGGAACCCCAAGAACACCTGAAAAGGGTTGGATCCAATAGAATTTTGGATGGATCTATTGTAGCTATGCTTAACATAAGGAAGGATCTCATCCCATGTGTGTGGATGTTTATAATTGTACATCTTCGGATATGGAATATCATCATGTTGACCACCTATGTTTGTCCATTAGTCTGTGGGTGGAAGGAAATCGATTTGGTCAACTTGGTGTCCATCATCGACCATAGGCTGGACCAAAAAGTACTCAGGAACCTACTATCTCGATTTGAAATAATGAATTGTGGGAGCCCAAAATGAACCCAAAAACGTTCAAATAAAATCTTAGCGGTGACCTCAACTATGATTCTCTTCTTGTAAGGTGTCAAAACTACCATCTTAGAAAATCAATCAACAATCACAAAAACACATTCATTCCCATGCTTGGTTGAAGGAAGATCAAACATGTAATCCATGGAGATGAATTCCCAAGGCTTGTCGGGAGTAGTCAGAGGGGTGTATATCCCTTGTTCCTTGATGGAAGGTTTGGAAATGGTGGAGGAAATGCAGGATATGATGTACTTATGGACATCTTGTTGAAGCTTTGACCAATAAAAATGATTTTGCATGACTTCCACTGTTTTGTCCACACCAAAGTGTCTTGTTGCCCGACTGTAATGAGCTTCCAAAATAATATTTTCACACTCACTTGAAGGAACACATAGATGTCTTAGATGACATATCAGTCTATCATGGAGATGAAAGTCTAGAACAGGTTTGGTTGCGCTCAATGTCTGATAGGGAGTAACAAATTTAGAGTAACTATTGTATAATTGTAGCCACCTAGATGTCTCATGCCCATAGGATTTAAGAACTATGGTTAGCGCCACAATCGAGCGACGACTAAGTCAGTCTGCAACATGGTTGGTGCTGCCCTTCTTATAATTCATGTTCAAGTGGAGTTGTTGCCCTTCTTATTTAGTTCTTTGATATGGCATTTGATTTATTCATTCTCTATAACATAACACATGTATACAAGGCCGTTAGGCAGAGGATCATCGAGTGCCAAATCAATTGAGTTTTTTACCTGATAGTGTAGAGGCACCCCAGTAGGTGAGGCAAAGATGTCTTTGTGATCTTCTACTATCTTTTCTACCTACTACTACTATGTAGAGAGATCTCCCATAGAGGTTTTGGTGGTTGTAGTGACCTTCCGCTCACCTTTCGACCGAACCATAAAGAGGAAAAACTTCCTATTCTGAGAGACCTCCTTTTGGAATTTCTTTTCAAATATCAAAAAGATCACAATAGTTGGAACTACCTCCAGTACCCTATAGAGTTGACCTCCTAAAGTAATAATGACACTATGGGGCCTAGATTCATAAACAACATGATGCGTCCACATATATGGTTGTCTTAAAATAACATCACAAATTTCAAGGGGGGAAACATCACATGATACATTGTCTTTGAAGGGTTTGATGTCGTAGTACATGAGACACTGTTGGGAGACATGGATGTCTCATCCCTGGATGAACCAACCAATGGTGTACGGATAAGGATGTGGCATCATTGTTAGGTTCAAAATCTTGATGAACTTTGCTGAGATTAGGTTCTTCTAGATACCACTATCAATAATGAAATAGAATGGGGTCTCCTTTATCCACATCTATGAGTGGAAGAGGAACTCCCCTTCTTCATGCTCCTTTGGTTCCTCTAGATGTACTTTTGTGGTAGCGATGGTGAAATTGGGTTCTTTGTCAATGATTCATTTTCCATTATTTGGTTCTGACTCATAGTCTAAATCAAAATATGACTCTGAGGCTTTCAACTTAGCCAAAAATGATTGTTTGGAGCAACCTTCATTAGTGTTGTGCCAAGGGATTTTCTGGAACTCACACCACTTTCCAATATATACATTGACTTTCTATTACACTTCTTTGCTGGTGTCTTGGATTGGTTGTCTTGGGGATGACCATTCTTTATGTATCCTTTGTTTTGGGAGTTAGGGCCACCTTTACCGTGCTTATGCTATGATGGGTTTGTAGAGATGAAATCCCACATAATATTTTTCTTGAACATTTGCTCGATCTTGACCACATATCAGTAAGTGGCTCCCATTGAGGAGATGTCCAGGAACTCCATATTCGTTTAGATGTACCTATGTAGGCCACTGTGGTACTTTAGGACCAAGTGTTTCTTAGAGTCTCTAATACCTAACTTTGTGCGCAAGGTATGGAATATGTTGGTGTAATCCGACACCATATGGTCTCTCTCCTAACACATAGTTTTGTATTTGGTGTATTGGTCATCATAGTTTCCAACAAGGTAGTATTTCTCCTTGAGGGCATCAATAAAATCCGCACAAGTTGGTTATGGTCCAAAAATTGGAGACTCATCTCTAACAATTTTCTCACAGTAAGTTTCCCACCAATATCTAATGTGGGGAAGAGCTTTAAGGAGCGTGAAGGTGATTTTTTCAATATTAGAAAAATTTTGGACAGAGAAATAACCCTCTAGCAGAATTAACAATTTTTCAAAGCATCAACATTTATTTGGCCTTCAAATAAAGGAATATCAAAGTTAACTTGTACCTTGGAGGTTTTTTCACCTCTGAAGTGACTACTAGTTGAAGGTGTTTTCTTCACTACTAACAGTCATCAAAGGATGTTAGTGAAATTATCCATCATATCATTCCTCTGTTGGAAAGGGCTTCCTCAAGAAATAATTTGATAGGATTTGTTGCTCCATTGTCTCTCTTTTCTTCCACCATGGGAGGTTGTTTGGGCTGGCGAGAGCGGTTGTTCTCAAGACAAACTAGCTTGAGACCCAACTCTCTATACCCTAACCTCATTAGGGTCATGCATTAAGAAACGATAATGATCAGACTTCTCTGATACCATTGATTTGGATTATATTGAGAACGACATTAAGGAAAATATATAGTAGAGAGCGATATTGCAAGAAACACATTAATACAAGTAAACTTAGATTATATTAATGACTATATGGAATACAAAATACGATAAAATAAAAAGTACACAAGATAGGTAGAATGGTGGTAGCTTATCTTCAAAGATAAAGATGTGAAAACTACACTCATTCACAAGAAGTTGATTACAAAGAGGACAAAAAGGCATTTTAACATAAAGCATCAATGAGAAAACCATAAACATAAAAAACCCTAACCCCAGAAGATGAAGCGCCACAAGGTTTGTGGGCCTTGATGTGTTTAGTTGATACATCAAATTCCCGGGGGTGCAACTTTTGCATACGATCTCCGTTTGGGGCACTCGGTACCTCATAAGAAATTTATATCCAATTAGTACACATTCCATTTGGCCTTGCCTTCACCTACATGCTAAGCATTGTCGAGCCAAAACAACGTCGTTTACGGCCTCAAAACGACCCTGGAAGTTTGGGACCCGAAAAACCATAGAAAAACTGCCAAGATGTGGAACCATTCTGAATTAGTGGAACATGTGGGTGGCCACCAATATCCACCTAGACCAAGACTCCCCCTAAAATTCCCATTAAGCCTTCAAAGGGTAAATATAAACCATTATTTGAGTTGTCATCATTTGGCCTATTGTTTTCATGATGGTGAGCTACTATCTCATTCTCTTCCTATATATATTGTTTGAAAGTCAACAACAAGCCAAATCTCTTATCACACAAAATTTACTAAGGATGACTTGTACTATTAATACATGAGGAGGAAACCCATGTCATTCACATCCACCTCAAGTTAATTTGTGGTTGGATAATTAGTATAGATCCCTCTAAGTTACCAACTAATCTACATGATATACCCCGTAATTATCTCAAAGCAATGCCTAAATTTAATGGCGATAATGAAGTAATAATTGAGATCATATGGTTGCTTTCTAACATTATACTAATAATTTTGTAGTAGAGTAAGATGATGTATTTTTGAGAATGTTTTGTCATTATCTTGAAGGTGATGTAAGAAAATGGTTCAGGATTTTAACTTCTATGTCTATTAATACTTGGATAGGATTTCATAATACTTTTATGAGTAAATGGAGAGAAAGGAAATATCATTAGTATGCATCTTTCAGAGTTTGGTTCAATGAAAAGAAAAAATGGTGAATATGTAATTTATTCTAATAAAAGACTCAAAATGATGTAAACATGATTCTTGATGACATAAGGCCTTAACAAGTTGTTGCTAAAGTAGCATATATAGTAGCCCATGAACTATATTTTTCTATTGTGTTCATAGAAAGAGGACTCAAAACCATTGATACTAGGTAGAATGAAATTTTACACATTAAGGGGAATATGGTAGTTTCTGGGAAAATTAAACTCAAGAATAAAGAAGCTGATAAAAAGAAGCAAAAAGAAGAAAACGCTCCTCAAGATTCTTCTCCAAATTATTAGTATTTTGAGATGAATGAGATGGATAATTTAATTAGAGCTCTCTCAGTAAAAATAACTAGGTTTGAGAAAGGGAATGATGAATATGGTCAAGGATTATAGAATGATAGAATGAGAAATAAAAAATTTCCAACTAGAAATCAAGTACCTTACATAAGACCTTTAATTCTCAGTTGTTGACTAGAGAAAGAAGGGCAAAATATTCTCAACTACAACTCCCACTTAGAAATAAAGAAGCAAAAAGAATAAAACACTCCTCAAGGTTCTTCAAATTCTTAGGATTTTAAGATGGATGATATGGCTAAGTTAATTAGATCTCTCTTAGTAAAAATCACTAGGCTTGAGAAAGGGAACAATACATATGGTCAAGAGAAATAAAAAATTTCCAATTAGAAATCAAGTACCTTATATAATACCTTTCAATCCTTAATTGTTGAACAAAAAAATAAGGACCAAAGATCCTCAAGTACAACCCCAAAATATGAAGCACTAGTGTTGGGTTTGGAAGCAACATGAAAATTAATGATTCAAGATATCACCATTTTGGTGGATTCTAAATTTGATAGTTCATCGAGTCGAAAGCATTTTACAAACCAATCATCCTTGAATGAGGAGTTATATGAATCAAGTCTAGGACTTGATAGAATTTTTTTTGTCTACAAATATTATTTCTATTCATCGAAAATCTAATCAACAATTAGACTCATCAATAGTATATGTTGTTATGTTCATATTTCCAAATATTAGTCATCTAAAGCATGTATTTGAGGTGCTCCATAAACCTTCCATTCTTGATAATATGAAACATTGGTGGGTATTTGAAGATGAATATCAAATCAAAAGAATCTTGTAGGTAGTAGATGAATTTGATGGATATAATATTGATTCAGAATAAGAATCCAGAGATGAACAAAACCAAAATGAGGAATCTCTCAACAAA
>JASDQU010242141.1:60097-75424 GCA_032191745.1 Picea mariana
CATACATACATTAAATACACATGCACGCATATAATCATGAAAACCTACAACAAACCATGTCAGATCCTGCAAAACAGAGTTATACCATCAAACCATGCTACAACTCATTTGTACACTCCTCTTCTTAAGTATTTTTCCATAGGTACCTGGCCTGTTCCACGAACAACTTGCATATGTACGTGACCTTTCTATAGGTCACTCGCATATGTACACGAATTCTCCCACAAGAGGCTGCATATGCTTCAGAAAGAGTGAAGCTTTCTTGATTCTTTATTCCTTCATTCATGTCTGGTTGTTCAGTCTTCTTCATCCACTTTTGAGAGTTTCTTGATTTCTTTGTACTTGTACTCTGAGCTTCCATATTTTAAAATTTTTTCGTCCCTCCAAGTTACATGTGCTCTTCTTGCCATGATATATGAAGCACTCCTTGTTGATTGTCTCATTGAATTCCAACAATCTTGAGCTTTGTGGTCAAACCCACTGCAGTTGTAACATCTCATGGTGTGACAATGAGCAACAATGCGTCCCACTTGATTACATCTCCAACATCTTAGGATGTTATGGTGTCTTCCAACATATCTCCTTGCATAATGTCTACAATCCAAAGATTTGTGACCGTATTCATTACATGAGAAGCAATGACCATGAAAAGCATTTTCATACCTTTGCTTTGGTGTCCACCTTGAAGGTGTCTCTCTTACGAATTTGCTTTGAGGTGTAAAGATGGATTTTTGATGTCTTCTTTGCTTTGTTCTTCTGAATGTTTCCTTGCTTTGTGTAGGTGCTTGACTTGTATCTTTTCTTCCACTTTTTGAGAATGAAGGGCTTACCTCATGCTTCTTAGAAGTGCTAGCTTCAAAGTGAGAAGATTGCTTGTTGTATCCAAGACCAGATTTATCATCTGGAGATATTTGGATATGTAGGATTTCATCCAAGATTGTTGAATTGTTCATGAAATTGATGTGAGTGTTTGACTTCTCTACCTTCTTTTTGACATCAACAAATTCAGCTTCCAACTTATGGCATGACTCTTCCTTTTCATTTAATCAATTCTTCAATAGTTCCTCTATCCTTTTGACTTCTTCAATTTGGGTCTTTAGATTGACATTGACTTCAATGCTTTTTCTAAGCTCATGATTTACCTTCTTGTTTTCTTCTTCTTGACTAATTATTTCATTCTTTAGTCTTTTGATCTCTTCTTCTTTTTCTTCTAATTGAGTCTTTTTACTTTCTTCTTGTTATTTGAGTATCTTCTTTAGTGCCATGGTATTTCTTGGGTGCTTTTATAGGACTTCCTTAGTGTATTTTTCAAGATACTCAGAAGCAATTGAACAATGTCCTATTTCCATGCTAACCTCACCTAACTCAGATAACACTTTTTCTTTAAAATTCAAAAAATAATCCTCTTCATCTAAACAAACTTCTACTATATCTTGTTCTCTATTTGCATGAGAGCATTCAACATTATCACACTTATAATTATTGCAATCAGAATATTTTGGATATTCTTTACCTTCATTATCCATGATGGAGTTGTCTTGATATACCTTCTCTCGCTTCAGCCATAGGTCCTTGGCAGAGGAATGTTGTCCTATTCTTTCTTTGACAAAATTTGAGAGTCCAATGAAGATGGTCTTGAGTGTTACTGCATTATTCTTCTTTGTTACAATTTTTGAGTGATTCTTTGAGGGAACTGGTCCAACAACAACTATATTTTGAACACCTACTCCTTTTTCCTTCAAACACCCTTTCATTTCTATTCTCCACGCCAAGTAATCTGTCTCATCAAAGAGAGGAACTTCATCTGCATGTTCATTCATTTGTGTGTCCATGGATCTCCTTCAAGCTTATGAGGCTTATGATGAAGGCTTTCTCTAATACCAATTTTTGGACACACCGACCACATTGAGAAGGGGGGGTGAATCAGTGTGAGACTCTTTGTACACTTCTTAAAAAAATTTAGTTAGAAATCACCATTTACTCATTACTTCCATTCATACATAGTTGCTTGCATGTAAACATATCTCAACAACATACATCAACAATAAGGAACTATGAATCATCACAATAGTGAACACAAAGAACACCATATATATGTGTTAAATTTTTGTACTATGTGTTACAAGAGACTACAATCTCAGGGGTTTATCAAAACCAACTGAAAAGAGCACCAACTCAAAGATAGTACCGACTCTCAATGCAAGACCCAACCTCCAGATCTCAACACCAATTGAGAAGAGGAATCCAACCCTCAAGTACAAGATCCAGGTTGTAGACAGAAATAAATTTGTCAAACTGTACCAACATTCTATACCAAGACAAGTGCATCAACTATGCACAACAAAAATTGTCACAACAACCTGTCACCTCAACCCTGTCTCATCAATATCATCATCCAAATTTGATCTATTCACAAATATCAATCATCTAGTCAAATCTCAACCATATGCACAATATCACCAAGTTAACCAACAAGATACCTCTATCAATACACCATACTCTCCATAAACCAAATACCATAAACCCTTACACAATACCATGTGCCAAAACCATACCTTTAATCGTGTATAAATCATCAAGAGATATACCACACTATGCAACAATTGGAACAATTCCAATATGCACATCTGATGTGGTTACCGAACTACCAACTTTATGCAACTGCCAAATCTGTTGTCGTGGTTTTGTTGTTGTGGTTCTGCTACCAAGGTTTTGCTGTCGCGGTTTTTCTACTGCAATTCTGTTTCCGTGGTTCTGTTGTATCAATAATACATGCCCAAATAACCTTTCACAAATGGATATTCAATATGCTCAAATATCATACTCATAAGATACCCTTTCTCTCTTATTTATGCTTCTCCAAGTAGCTTCCTCTAGGGTTTATCTTCTAACCAACTTACCCAACTTCCTTCTTTTTGGGGCTAACCCACTTCTAATCAGTTTGTCCACTTACAATCACTTTATCCACAAATAATAAACTATCCACTTCTAGTTGCAACTAATTTATTTTTAATTGTTTTCTTGTTGCAACCACTTAACCCATGACTAACCACTTTGATTGACCAATTTATTCTAGAAGATTCTATAATAATTTGAATTTTTTGACCTTCTAGGGGCTTCTAGATAACTCATGATGGTTCTCCAACTTCACATGGCCATAAATATCTAACCGTGAGGAGTTATGTGATGTTCCACATATCAATGGAAACAACATGACATATACTATCCATATGGAATAACTTCTCCTGCAAATTCACTGATCTTCATTACATTATTCCTCAATCAAACTTGGCTTCCCTAACCACACTACTGGGCTACTCAACCACCTAACCATTTGGAATTCACAAAGTGTCTTCTAGTGAGTGTTTTCACCATAAGGGGGCCACTTTCATAACTTTATCCAATAACATCTTCTCGTAAGGTATTTCACCATAAGGGGACCACTTTGGAGTTTATCCATTTGGTTCTTCCTATCAACCATGACATGAAATCAATGATACAACTCACTTTAATATCAACACATAATTATGAAACCACTTGACATCAACCCTTTGACAACAATTACATCAATGACCATATAACCAATAATCAATATAACAATGATACAACCATATCACTATGAAAATACTTGACATCAACCCGTTGAGATCAATCCTTTGACATCAATGACAACATAATAAAACAAAAGAAGGATGTTGGCTTGAGGCAAGGGTATAAAACACACATTAATAGATAATGCAAGGGATCAACGATTTTGAAAGTGAACTTTCATATGCATGGTCAAGATAATTAGTTTTTATTGAAAATCTATAAGCATAACACATATATATATATAATTTTTATAGACTTCAAAGATTCACCGCTTTGGCTATCTAGTATGTATCTCTTTTTAGTATTTTGTATAAAACTTCTCGAGTTCCACATTACTCTTCTTCTTGTTCATTTGTGGAGTCCTTGTGAAACTCTTTATATTTTCAGTTATAAAAGCAATTTTGTGTCTCAATGTCTTTTTCCTATTGTGATTGTTAATGTTGTATGAGATCCTGAAGCATTTATGTAGACTATGATATTTATTATTTCTCTTTGTTTATTTAATGAAATTCTCTACAACATTTTGAGTATGTATAAAGTTAATAGCATATGTAAGTATGGTTCATGATATTTATCATTGTTTTACATTTATGTGATGATTTTTTTTGCATATCATGAATATATTTGAGGCCTATTCATGGTTCTATGAATGAGTTTGAGTTTTGACCACTGGATTCTTTATCTAATTCCCAATACATTTTCACATCTTATCAATGAACGATAAATACCTCCATACCTTCTTACTATTTAAAATAGTTTGTAAATCTATAAGTATCATCGAGTTTCACTCTCATTAATATCTAAAGTATATGGTTATCTTTGAAATCGTCTGCATCTATCATATACATTAACTTTTATGTCTGTTTGGTCAAAATAAATGTTCCCTTTGATTGTGTTTAATGATTTATCACTGGTTGAATAAGATCTTTCTTGATTTTCAAATCAAAATCTTTAAAACATCTTAGTGCCAATGAGTTTATTATAATATCTTTTTATATTGAGAGATATCACCTCTAGCAATTGAAATCTTCCATTTCAACATAAATAGGGGAGGTTATCTAACCTCACTAGATGCATAGCATAATTCCTCTTCCAGTAACATCTCAAGGAATAAAATCCTAATTTGCATTGTTGCTGGGGAATGGAGATTTTTCCCTAGGAAATGAAAAAAAAAAATTGTTTCTTGAAGGTGAATAAGAACAAAGTGACATAACTATTTGATTCTTTAAAATAAGAATTTCACTTTGGGACTGCACATTCTCAAAAAAAAAGTTCAAAAGAGACACACTAGGTCTCATTCTAATCTAGAATTGGCACATTCTTATTTAAACCCATAAAGATTATTTTTTAGAAACAAATATAAGGAGACAAGTTGTTTCTTCCTCTTTAGGTAATCTTATTTATGAAAACCAACTTATTTTAGCCTCTGATTATTTCGAATCTGACTTCATTTTTGAGACTTGATCCAGATTATATTGAGAATGACATGAAGGAAAAGATATAACACACATAGATATTGTAAGAAACACAATAATATAGTTAAACTCAGATTCTATTAATGATTGTCTGGAATACACAAGACAGTAAATTGCAAAGCACACAAGCTAGCTAGAATGGTGGTAGCTTATATATGAAAATAAAGATGTGACTGCTATGCTCATTCACAAGAAGTTGATTACAAAGAGTCTGAAAATGCCTTCAAACATAAAGAATCAATGATAAAATCCTAAATATCCAAAACCATAACCCCAAAAGATGAAGCGCCAAAAGGTTTGTGGGCCTCGATGTGGTTAGTTGATACATCAACTTCTTGGGGGTGAAACTTTTGCATACAATATCTGTTTGGGGTGATTTATACCTCATAAGAAAGGTCTAGATAGGGAGTACAAATTTCATTCATCCTTTCCTTTTACTTCATGCTAGGTGTTTCCAATCCAAAGAAACATCAAATTTTGGGACCCAAAAAATCATAGAAAAACTGCCAAGATGTGGGACCATTCTGAATTAGTGGAACATGTGGGTGGCAACTAGTATCCACCTGGATCGGTCCTCCTCCCTTAGGAATAAATGGTCCCAATTGTGTCAATTTATTCCATCAAATGGGGAAACTTCTGTTGAATCTAACTTCTAGTGAGCCATTTTCCTTGGTGAAGAAGTTGTCCTTCTTTGGCGACCCGATAGAGTTGGGTATTCTTCTAGTGGGTTCCCTTCATCTTGGTGTCCTTGATCCGATCAAATTTATTCCATTCAATGTAGTCAGGATTGAGTTCTGTTGGGGCCAAGTAATTGAGCGCATCCGAAGTGTCCAGGGGAGGTGGAAAATATGGGTGAAGCAGTTCCACATTAAATACCGAGTGCAAGCCAAGGAAAGGGGGAATAATTAATTCAAAAACATTCTCACCTACAACCTTGGTGATGGTGTAAGGTCCATATTGGAGTGGGTGGAGCTTTCGATGGGGTCTTGTGAGGTTCTCTTTCTACAAATGCAACCATGCCTTATCTCCCACCTGAAACTTGTGTGGTACCCAATGTTGATTGTGGCACTGCTTGTACTTGGTTTTGGTTTTATGCAAAATGTCATGAACTTGTTGTTGAATGTGTTGTATTTTTTCAAAAAATTTGGCTACTCGATCCACCTCGATCTGAGCATGGGATGACTCTTCCTGTGAAGCTGAAATGGGTAGAGATACGTTAATGGGGACCAGTGGATGGAACCCCAAGAACACCTGAAAAGGGTTGGGTCCAATAGAGTTTTGGATGGATCTATTGTAGCTATGCTTAACATAAGGAAGGATCTCATCCCATGTGTGTGGATGTTTATAATTGTACATCTTTGGATATGGAAAATCATCATGTTGACCACCTATGTTTGTCCATTAATCTGTGGGTGGAAGGAAATCGATTTGGTCAACTTGGTGTCCATCATCAACCATAGGCTGGACCAAAAAGTACTCAGGAACCTACTATCTCGATTTGAAATAATGTATTGTGGGAGCCCAAAATGAACCCAAAAATGTTCAAATAAAATCTTAGCGGTGACCTCAACTATGATTCTCTTCTTGTAAGGTGTCAAAACTACCATCTTAGAAAATCGATCAACAATCACAAAAACACATTCATTCCCATGCTTGGTTGAAGGAAGATCAGACATGTAATCCATGGAGATGGATTCCCAAGGCCTATCGAGAGTAGTCAGAGGGGTGTATATCCCTTGTTCCTTGATGGAAGGTTTGGAAATGTTGGAGGAAATGAAGTATATGATGTACTTATGGACATCTTGTTGAAGCTTTGACCAATAAAAATGATTTTGCATGACTGCCACTGTTTTGTCCACACCAAAGTGTCTTGTTGCCCAACTATAATGAGCTTCCAAAATAATATTTGCACACTCACATGAAGGAACATATAGATGTCTTAGATGGAATATCAGTCTATCATGGAGATGAAAGTCTAGAACAGGTTTGGTTGTGCTCAATGTCTGATAGAGAGTAAAAAATTTAGAGTAACTATTGTATAATTGTAGCCACCTAGATGTCTCATGCCCATAGGATTTAAGAACTATGGTTAGCGCCACAATCGAGCGACGACTAAGTCAGTCTGCAACATGGTTGGTTCTACCCTTCTTATAATTTATGTTCAAGTGGATTTGTTGCAAGTACGTGGAACACTTCTGGTGGTGGTCATTTTGTAACTTTACCTGCATCTGCATGAATTGCAAAGGCTTGTGATTAGTGTGGATGATCGTTTCCTTCTCTAGAATGCAGTGCTTCCACTGTTGACACACATGCAAAATGGAGTACATCTCTTTGTAATAGGTGGGGTATCTGTGAACAACATCAGATAGTGTTTCACTATGATAGGTCACTAGATACCCATCCTAAGTAAGGAATTCACCGATAACATAATTTGAAGCATCTGTCTCAATATCAAATGGTTGTTACATGTTTTGAAGAATAAGGACCATTGTTGAGCATAGGTGAAATTTCAAATCCTCGAATTCTTTCTGCTGGGATGTGGACCAAACAAACTTGGCCTTCCCTCCACCCTTGGTCACCTAGCTTAGGGCCTAAGCGATATGAGAGAACCCCAACACAAAACTGTAGTAGAAGTTGGTGAGGCCCAAGAAGTTGTGGACCTTGGTAAATGTCTTCAGGGCTGGCCAATCACATGTGACTTAGATATTGGCTAGATCCACATGCACACCCTACTCATCCATGATGTATCCCAAATATTGGATTCATTTCATGCCGGAGGAAAATTTCTCCAAATTGGAATATAAATTGAGTTGTCACAACGTTCCCAAGTCCTACTAAATGTGATTCAAATTTTCCTCCCAAGTTTTGCTAAAGATGAGGATGTCATCTAGATATATGACAACAAAGAAGTTTGTGAAAGGACACAATACATCATCCATCATTCGCATGAATGTGGTTAGGTAAATATTCAATATGAAAGGCATGACACCCCACTCAAAGAGACTTTATTTAGACTTGAATTTTTTCTTCCATACATCAATTTTTTCAATTGGAACCCAGTGGTAGCCTGACTTCATATCAATATTACTGAAAAAATTGGTTCCCTTGATCTGATCAAGAAGATCATCGATCCAAGGGATTGAGTACTAGTTTTTTACTATGATCTTTTTCAAGGATATGTAATCAATACAAAGTCACCATGTCCCATCCTTCTTCTATACTATAACAATTGGGCTCCTATAAGGTGAGGAGCTTGGTCTGATGTGGACCTTCATATTTAGTTCTTTGATATGGCATTTGATTTATTCATTCTCTATAACATAACACATGTATACAAGGCCGTTAGGCAGAGGATCATCGGGTGCCAAATCAATTGAGTGTTTTACCTAATTAGTGCTGCTGAAACGGCTGCTTCGGCTCAATCTGCAACCCTTGCTTCTCCTGCGACTGTCTCTGTTCCCTCTGCTACTGTTGGACCAACTTATGCTTCTTATGCTGCTGGTAGTGGTGGATCTACTTATGCTTCTTTCTCTATTCTCGTCTCTGCTACTTATGGATATGGAACTAGGCAAAGAGAAGCTAGGACTAGGAACTCCGCAACTAGTGAATCTGCATCTATATAGGATATAGGAGCTGGGAAAGGAACTGGGTATCGATCACAATCATCAGGTCGAACATGAACATCAGGTCGAACACAAGCATCACGAGCAGCAGACTCTGTACTTGTGTATAGTGGACTTAAGGAACATGTGGCTTTGCTACGACTAATGTTTGAAAGGTGCAAATGCAGCTCTCGTGGAATATTCAGAATTGCATATTCTGCGCTCCTCCTTTAGGAGTTTGGGTCATATTGTGTGCAAGGATGGCTTGCTGATCCTGCGTGCATTGTGGATTTACCGCCGCCGGAGGGAGAATGTATGTTGCGAGCATAATTGAGGCATAATATTACTGCAGATTCATTCGCAATTATGCATGCAAAGATCACGGTGCCGATGGAAGAGTGGGTGGCTGTGGAAGAATGTTTGGCTTGGAGCACACAGTGTGAGAATTGATGTTCTGAAGGAAGGAAAAAATGGTCACGGCGCCGACCCTGTCCCGGATTGGGAGAAACTATTCCATGTTCATGTGCGGGATAGCTTAAGTGTTCTAGCTCAGCCAGGTGAAGGGTCCCGACGAGTTTATAGCACTACTGAATGTCCGACCCTCTTTTCTAGCTTGTTGTATTATCTGTACCTGGATGCAGAGAAGTCCCTGACCAACAAGGGAGTGATACCACAGTGGTTAGAGTTCCCCTAGCCCCTGAATCTGATTGGACCGGGCGCACCTCGTGCCCCTATCCCATAAGGAAGGGTCGCCAGGGGTGTATGTAAAGGGTAGCATGGAATGTATCATCCTCCCGCCCGTCAAGAATGGATCATAATAATATAGAAGATAGACACTAGGGAAGAGACGGTGAGGCAAAGACGTCTTTGTGATCTTCTACTATCTTTTCTACCTACTACTACTATGTAGAGAGATCTCCCATAGAGGTTTTGGTGGTTGTAGTGACCTTCCGCTCACCTTTCGACCGAACCATAAAGAGGAAAAACTTCCTATTCTGAGAGACCTCCTTTTGGCATTGCTTTTCAAATATCAAAGAGATCACAATAGTTGGAACTACCTCCATTACCCTATAGAGTTGATCTCCTAAAGTAATAATGACACTATGGGGCCTAGATTCATAAACAACATGATGCGTCTTAAAATAACATCACAAATTTCAAGGGGGGAAACATCACACAATACATTATATTTGAAGGGTTTGATGTCATAGTACAAGAGACACTATTGGGAGACATGGATGTCTCATCCCTGGATGAACCAACCAATGGTGTATGGCTAAGGATGTGGCGTCATTGTTAGGTTCAAAATCTTGATGACCTTTGCTGAGATTAGGTTCTTCTAGATACCACTATCAATAATGAAATAGAATGGGGTCTCCTTCATCCACATCTATGAGTGGAAGAGGAACTCCCCTTCTTCATGCTCCTTTGGTTCCTCTAGATGTACTTTTGTGGTAGCGATGGTGAAATTGGGTTATTTGTCAATGATTCATTTTTCCTTATTCGGTTCTGACTCATAGTCTAAATCAAAATCTGACTCTGAGGCTTTCAACTTAGCCAAAAATGACTGTTTGGAGAAACCTTCATTAGTGTTGTGCCAAGGGATTTTCTGGAACTCACACCACTTTCCAATATATACTTTGACTTCCTATTACACTTCTTTGCTGGTGTCTTGGATTGGTTGTCCTGGGGCTGACCATTCTTTATCTATCCTTTGTTTTGGGAGTTAGGGCCACCTTTATCGTGCTTATGCTATGATGGGTTTGCAGAGATGAAATCCCACTTAATCTTTTTCTTGAACTTTTGCTTGATCTTGACCACATCTCAGTAAGTGGCTCCCATTGAGGAGATGTCCAGGAACTCCATATTCGTTTAGATGTACCTATGTAGGCCACTGTGGTACTTTAGGACCAAGTGTTTCTCAGAGTCTCTAATACCTAACTTTGTGCGCAAGGTATGGAATATGTTGGTGTAATCCGACACCATATGGTCTCTCTCCTAACACATAGTTTTGTATTTGGTGTATTGGTTATCATAGTTTCCAACAAGGTAGTATTTCTCCTTGAGGGCATCAATAAAAGCTGCACAAGTCGGTTATGGCCCAAAAATTGGAGACTCATCTATGACAAGTTTCTCACAGTAAGTTTACCACAAATCTCTAATGTGGGGAAGAGCTTTAAGGAGCGTGAAGGTGATTTTTTCAATATTAGAAAAATTTTGGACAGAGAAATAACCCTCTAGTAGAATTGACAATTTTTCAAAGCATCAACATTTATTTGGCCTTCAAATAAAGGAATATCAAAGTTAACTTGTACCTTGGAGGTTTTTTCACCTCTGAAGTGACTACTAGTTGAAGGTGTTTCCTTCACTACTAACAATCATCAAAGGATCTTAGTGAAATTATCCATCATATCATTCCTCTGTTGGCGAGGGCTTCCTCAAGAAATAATTTGATAGGATTTGTTGCTCCATTGTCTCTCTTTTCTTCCACCATGGGAGGTTGCTTGGGCTGGCGAGAGCGGTTGTTCTCAAGACAAACTAGCTTGAGACCCAACTCTCTATACCCTAACCTCATTAGGTTCATGCACTAAGAAACGATAATGATCAGACTTCTCTGATACCATTGATCTGGATTATATTGAGAACGACATTAAGGAAAATATATATCAGAGAGAGATATAGCAAGAAACACATTAATACAATTAAAATTAGATTATATTAATGACTGTATGGAATACAAAATATGATAAAATGCAAAGTACACAAGATAGGTAGAATGGTGGTAGCTTATCTTCAAAGATAAAGATGTGAAAACTACACTCATTCACAAGAAGTTGATTACAAAGAGGACAAAAAGGCATTTTAACATAAAGCATCAATGAGAAAACCATAAACATAAAAAACCTAACCCCATAAGATGAAGCGCCACAAGGTTTGTGGGCCTCAATGTGTTTAGTTGATACATCAAATTCCCGGGGGTGCAACTTTTGCATACGATCTCCATTTGGGGCACTCGGTACCTCATAAGAAATTTATATCCAATTAGTACACGTTCCATTTGGCCTTGCCTTCACCTACATGCTAAGCATTGTCGAGCCAAAACAACGTCGTTTACGGCCTCAAAACGACCCTGGAAGTTTGGGACCCAAAAAACCATAGAAAAACTGCCAAGATGTGGAACCATTCTGAATTAGTGGAACATGTGGGTGGCCACCAATATCCACCTGGATCAAGACTCCCCCTAAAATTCCCATTAAGCCTTCAAAGGGTAAATATAAACCATTATTTGAGCTGTCATCATTTGGCCTATCGTTTTCATGATGGTGAGCTACTATCTCATTCTCTTCCTATATATATTGTTTGAAAGCGAACAACAAGCCAAATCTCTTATCACACAAAATTTACTAAGGATGACTTGTACTATTAATACATGAGGAGGAAACCCATGTCATTCACATCCACCTCAAGTTAATTTGTGGTTGGATAATAGGTATAGATCCCTCTAAGTTACCAACTAATCTACATGATATACCCCGTAATTATCTCAAAGCAATGCCTAAATTTAATGGTGATAATGAAGTAATAATTGAGATCATATGGTTTCTTTCTAACATTATACTAATAATTTTGTAGTAGAGTAAGATGATGTATTTTTGAGAATGTTTTGTCATTATCTTGAAGATGATGTAAGAAAATGGTTCAAGATTTTAACTTCTATGTCTATTAATACTTGGATAGGATTTCATAATACTTTTATGAGTAAATGGAGAGAAAGGAAATATCATTAGTATGCATCTTTCAGAGTTTGGTTCAATGAAAAGAAAAAATGGTGAATATGTAATTTATTCTAATAAAAGACTCAAAATGATGTAAACACGATTCTTGATGACATAAGGCGTTAACAAGTTGTTGTTAAAGTAGCATATGTAGTAGCCCACGAACTAGATTTTTCTATTGTGTTCATAGAAAGAGGACTCAAAACCATTGATACTAGGTAGAATGACATTGTACACATTAAGGGGAATATGGTAGTTTCTGGGAAAATTAAACTCAAGAATAAAGAAGCTGATAAAAAGAAGCAAAAAGAAGAAAATGCTCCTCAAGATTCTTCTTCAAATTATTAGTATTTTGAGATGAATGAGATGGATAATTTAATTAGAGCTCTCTCAATAAAAATAACTAGGTTTGAGCAAGGGAATGATGAATATGGTCAAGGATTATAGAATGATAGAATGAGAAATAAAAAATTTCCAACTAGAAATCAAGTACCTTACATAAGACCTTTAATTCTCAGTTGTTGACTAGAGAAAGAAGGGCAAAATATTCTCAAGTACAACTCCCACTTAGAAATAAAGAAGAAAAAAGAATAAAACACTCCTCAAGGTTCTTCAAATTCTTAGGATTTTAAGATGGATGATATGGCTAAGTTAATTAGATCTCTCTTAGTAAAAATCACTAGGCTTGAGAAAGGGAACAATACATATGGTCAAGGTGTATAGAATGCTAGAATGAGAAATAAAAAATTTCCAATTAGAAATCAAGTACCTTATATAAGACCTTTCAATCCTTAATTGTTGAACAAAAAAAGGACCAAAGATCCTCAAGTACAACCCCAACTTAGAAATAAAGAAGCAAAAAGAAGAAAAAAATCCTCTATCTTCTTCTTCAAATTCTAGGGATTTTAAGATGGATGAGATGGATAAGTTAATTAGAGATCTCTTAGTAAAAATCACTAGGCTTAAGCAAGGAAACAATGCAAATGGTCAAGGCATATAGAATACTAGAATGAGAAATAAAAAATTTCCAATTAGAAATTAAATACCTTACATAAGACCTTTCAATCCTCAGATTTTGACTACATAAAGAAGGCCCAAAGATCCTCAAGTACAACCCCCACTTAGAAATAATAACATTGCTGCTTTGAATTGCAATCAAGTTGATGAATACCTTCCTAGTGAGAATGAAGAACAAGTTCCTTTTGAAGCTAAACATCTTAAAATTGATATGAACCAGATGCATAATGGGGAAGAAGTCATTCATTTGACTCAAGATGATTATGACAATTCTCTTGATAATCAAATCAATGCTTTCAGGGGAGAGAAGTGATTTGATTTTTCTCCCTCTCAATACATGCTAATTTTAAATTCTTTGCTTGCCGAGTTGCATAAAAAATATGACCTTAGGAATAGGACTAATTTCAATACTCAAAATTAGAAGAATATTGATCCTAAGATAAAGGTTAAAGTTCACAATATTCCATTAAAGAAGAATGGTTTTAATGAAAAAACTACTAAAGACATGCAACAACAAGATCAAGAAAAGGTTGTTCCTTCAAGATATAAAATTGTTGAAAAGTGCACAAATCAACAAATCTAAGTCTCCACTTCTTTTGATCTCTTCCATGAATTAAGCAAGTTAAAACTTCCTTTGTCATTGATTGATCTTGCCAAGATCCCCCCTTTACATATGCATTTTTCAAAATTGCTTAGCAGATGAGATCCTGTACAGATAGAAACCAACAATCTATAGGATGATTTTCCATAATTGATCATTGGTCCCTATATTAAAGGAACATATAGTGCCACTCCACAATTTTACATTAGTCTTATGATTCAAAATCATATGTTACATAATTATATGCTATATTCATAGGTTTTTCATAATTTTGTGCCCAAGGTGATCATCGATAAGTTAGGGATGGAGATCACCTTACCTTGTAAAGAATTGTTTTCATTTGACTCTAGAAGAGTGAGATGTGTGTGCATGATTAAATGTGTTTTTTTTTTCTCTCCATGAAATACATATCTTGGGGAAACCCAATAGGCACTTCCCCTCGTTCCGAGGATAGTACCCATGGTAAACTGGATTCTTCAAAGCTCAAGGCAGATACAACAATATACTCATTAAGAGATCAACATGTCAATTGTGGGAATTAATCCTAGGTTGGGAGGATAACACTTATCCTCTCAACTTCCTGGGTTAGACCCAATTGATAAGGAGTGATTACATATATGATGCTCACATTGGCACAAATTATGAGATTTTTTTTTTTATATGGATGTAGTCATTATAGATTTGTCCAAGTCATGGAGGGGGGATAAATTGGGAGGAACAATTTAGTTACACATGACTTATGAAACAATTCTAGTCTTAGGAGGAGAGTTTCGAAGGTTGTACAATGAAACTAAGTTTTCTTACACCATAAGTGATCCAAAAAATCCTACTAATTATCCAATTTATACTACTGATGATATGAGAATTTGTGTCCTCACTCTTGATGATGAGGTGGATCAAAGTTCAATGATTAAAGCACCTAAAGTTTAAGATTCTAAAGAAAATGATATACCTTTGGGGATTTGGACAATGTTGTTTGATGGTGCATCTTTTGGAGAAGCATTTAGAGCTAGAGTATTGCTAATATTTCCATCCAAGGAGATTATTCCTTTTTTGTTTGAACTGGAATTTAAAACTACCAATAATGTGACAAAATATGAAGCACTAGTGTTGGGTTTGGAAGCAACATGAAAATTAATGATTCAAGATATCACCATTTTGGTGGATTCTAAATTTGATAGTTCATCGAGTCGAAAGCATTTTACAAACCAATCATCCTTGAATGAGGAGTTATATGAATCAAGTCTAGGACTTGATAGAATTTT
>JASDQU010242141.1:114662-138018 GCA_032191745.1 Picea mariana
AAATTACATAGTAAATCACACTCCCATAAAGGCTCTTAAAAATATAAATCTGGAAGAAGCATGGAAAAAAATTAAACCAGATGTAAGTCACTTCCGTGTACTTGGCAGTATAACATGGGCTCACATTCCTGATGAGAAAAGAAAAGCATTACATCCTAAAAGTGAGAAGTGTATATTTGTTGGTTATTTTGAAGATGTCAAAGGTTACATACTTCTTCAACCACATTGTAATGAAATTATTATTAGAAGAGATGTTTAATTTGATGAAAATCTCTTGGTCTGCGAGCCTAATTCAACATTTGTGCCTTCTTTGTGTAACGAATCCTCCATTATGACATCAATGTAAGTGAGTACAATAATGGTAATTTTTTTTTGAAACATAATTAGAACAAGTGTTACACAACATTAACATACTTCAATAATACACATTCTATTCCCATCTACATCACAAAACGACAACAATCAATTTATCATCATTAAAACCAATAGATTATTTTCATTGCATAAAGATAACAAAGATGTCTATCCGCCCAACCTACCTCCAAGGTTAGGACCTCCAAGACACATAATCAATGCTCAAGTCCATGATTCATCCAATTTATTTTGACCATTTAAGGTCTCAGGACTGGCGACTATTTTGAGGAACGTGGAGGTACATCTATTCTCATATCCTCAATTCGATTCAAAAATTCAAGACTAAATCAAGAACAATACTCATCATAAATTCTTCAAGCACAAAGTATAGTCTACTACGATTAAACATTCATTTAAGCAATACTCATGTGTATTGAGAAATAACATAATATAACTTTTATTACGAAGCATAACAAGAATTTCTACTTAACACGAATGTGACAAATCCACACATTAAGTCCTCTAGCCAGACTGTACTAAATTTTACATAACAATAAACATAATGATCTCATTGGAAAATAATCTATTTGTGTTTCCAATCAGACTCACAATTTACATTTAAATCATACCCCTCACCATAACTACCAACCACGATTCTTTAAATTGTAAAAGTTGAGTCATGTTTCCAAAATATAAAGCAATCATACTACGCATACCGAACATGATTACTTCAATATCTATCTTAGATTGCGCATATAAACTCTTATCTTAATCCAATGTAAGTTATCCTATAACAATTGCATAGTTATCACATAACACTTTTTAAGATAATCAATATATCATTAGCCCCAACTTAATCCTAAAATCTCAAGATAATTTACAACTCGTTTAATTACCACTCTACATTATGATATTATATTTATAATTTCATTTCTTTTACTTTAGTAGATGTTTTGTTTTTTAATTTACTTTTCACTTCTTCGAACCTAACCCAAGAGTAAGCGCTCCAAATTAACGCAACATAACAACAATATTTATCCTTAAATTACCGACACTATACTGTGGAACTTCTTACATAATTAGAGAACATACTATTTAGTAATGGATATACTATATTTTATATAGTACTACTTAATTCATTGGTAATTATTGACACTTATAATTTATTATATTAAAATTCTTTCTCGTGTTTATTGTTTATGATTGTCAATCCTATTATAATGTAACTTATACATATTTATATATGTATATAAACCATGTAAACATATATATATATATATATATATATATAATATCGAATGAAAACATATATATAGCATCGAATGAAAACATATATATAGATAAATGTATTAAAGGTAGATTTATTTACCATTGCTAAGGAATGCGACTATCTAATAGCTCCATGAATTTCCTCCTTGAATTTCAAAGACCAATTTGTTTATTGTCATGTTACCTGGTAAGCAACGATCTAACATAAAGTTTAACCAAAACCCCTTCATCATAGTTTATTTTTAATATAAAAATTTAACTTCTCACATGAACCTTTAAAGGAAAAGAATTTAAAAAGCTCACTTGTACTATAAGCATTATTCCACGTCCCTAAAACAATCTACGTAGTTGCAAATAGTTACGATCCTTGATGCACTATAATTCTAAGTCAATAAAAGATTTAGGATCAGAAATTTTCTGTTAATTGCTTGGATAATCGTCTCAAGCCATGAGGCAACCCTTTATTACCAAATTTTACGTTGAATTTGGAACAACAAAATATTTGAAATTTTGAGCAATCTTCTAAGTTTTTTTTTTTTTTTTACTATTATGTTTTTGTTTGTCACAGGTACGTCCCAATCAATGTTAGGGGTACTTTTCTTCCCCTTATCTCTCGAGATGCAAAATGGCTACACACAAGAAACCAACAAACAATAGCTCCAAGACTTGCCTCGTAAGGAAAAACTTTCACTCTTTACACAAGCTTGGTATCCCAACTCTCACAAGTAAAACAAAGTCCACAAAATTTTCGCAGCATAACATTACCAAGAAAAAGTGAGATCCATTTCTCTTCTACCACATTTGTTTTAAAGAAAAATCATCAATGGCACATGTCCTCATGCACAATTAATTATTTTTTAAATTAATTTAATTAGTATTATTCACCCACACACTTGTCACCCTCTCCCCAAGTTGCACCCATACTAATTAATTTAATTAATATTATTCACCCTCACCCTCTCCCTTTGTTCCCCAAATTCTCATTTAATGACTGCTTTCTAACTAGATATTAGTTAGAGTTGGATTATGAGTCTTCTTCTAGTTAGGCTAGTGGTAGGTTGACTCAAGATTCTATTCCATGTGTACTGCTATTCTCTCATATTATTATTTCTTCTATTTTTAAAAATCCATTTTATTAATTTCATGCATACATGTGCATTTTTCCCACCTTTAAATTTTATTCGCCTTTTTCCAAGAGTTTGATTATATTCTCAATTCTTTTAACTGATGCCATAAATCATTTAGTCTTTTATTTAAATTTAGACTTTGACTTAGTCTTAAGCTTAGGCTTAGAATTTTGTTAGGTTTTATAATTAATAATTTACTGTTTAATTAATTATTTTATTCTAACAAGGTTCAATCATTTCAATGTTTTCTAGGCCACCTAGATTTATTGAATCAAGTTTTAGTTACGTGGCATGCCCTTCAAGATGCACCTCCTTGCTCCAAGGGTGCCACTCGCCTTTGACTGGTTTTGGAAGTTTGCCCAACCCTTGGAATCGTTAACACTCCACTTGGTCGACCTTCTGAGAGACTAATGGCTTCTAAGGAATAAAGTTTCCTCCTTATTGCACGCCCCTTAGAAATCTTTGTGAGTGACTGTATCAGTTCGCCCTCATGACATCGTGCACCTCTTGAACTAGGTAATCGTTAACCTACAACTCAGACCACGGTGGGAGTGCTAGTAGGCTGTGACGCGGACGTTGCCACACCTCTCCTTCAAATGTCTGAATTCTGTGCATGGCTCCTTTACTTCTTATGTGAGTCGGATTAGCAAGAATCATCAAGCCTACATCCACTGACAAAAACAACGTCAATAATCCATATACATAAATCATACTATAATCAATCGCATGTCACATGTGCATAAAATGAAATAATCAAACAAAATACAATACCCTCCCTGACTCAACCCGGAGTCCAAGGAAGTCCATTGATTCCATCAACATCCATAGCCTGTCATGTGCCTGCAGGCTCAGGAAACTTGTCAATAACATCTGCCAATACATATACATCAAAATAAGAATAAGTCACAATACATCATCGCCATCATATATAACCCATAATCGAACGAAATCATAATACCATAATCGGATCACTTGCAAGCAAGTGTCCTCAAAGAATATGTCAATAAAAGTGTGCTCAGTAGAGTGGGATGTTACATACACCCCCTCTTGTTTTAAACTTTGTCTAAAAGTTTGTACAATATATAAATTCAAGTAAACAAATGTATCTGACATAGATAAACATATCTAATCTATCAAAACAAGTATGAAAATTGTTGACGCATCTCGTATGCATCCTCCTAGGTAGTCGAGTGTTGACTATATTTGTCCCACTAGAACTTGACCTGATCGATTATTTGATGCCATAGTTGTCAAATGCGATGGTACACAATGTGGATTGGTTCCACCATAAGAGCACCCTCGTCTGACACCTGTGAAGAAATCATGTCAATAACATGTTACAAATCACTAATATAATGTCGTAAAATAGATACATGAAATACATCGTGCATACACCTCAAAGAATCAGGCAAGACTAGTCGATAAGCCACGGGTCCTTTTTTTTCCACAACATCAAAAGGTCCCACAAACCTAGGAGAGAGTTTATAACCCTTTCCAAACTTTAACGAACTCTTGTGCAATTTTACCCGCAAGAAAAATATGTTGCCAACTTCATAACTGCGGTCAACGCGATGCGCATTAACTTAACTCTTCTATCGATCATGTGCTTCTTTAATACTCTGTCTTATCGATTTCATCTATTCTTCCATTTCTTGGATTACCTCCAGTCCTACCAGGACCCTATCCTCAAGTCGATCCCAACTCAACGACCTTTGACAGAGTCGCCCATAAAGAAACTCAAATGGTGCCATCTTAATCGTACTTTGGTAACCGTTGTTGTATGAAAATTCTACTAATGGAAATAAGTCTTCCTAATGTTTCTGTTGGTCCATTACATACATACGCAACATATGCTCCAAAAATTGGTTTGTTCTTTCTATTTTTCCTTCTTTCTTTGGGTGTTATGTTGTACTAAAGTTTCATTTCATTCCCAAAACCTCTTGGAAAGTGTTCCAAAACAATCCTATAAAAACCAATCCCCGATCATATATGACCTTTCTTGGTACACCATGTAATCTCACAATCTCATTGACAAAAAAATCTAGCTATATTTGGTGCTTGATACGTCATATGTACTGGAATAAAGTGTGCACTCTTCATCAGAGTGTCAACTTCCACGAAAATTGAATCTTGTCTCCTTTCCATCAGTGAAAATCCCACAATAAAATCCATCGAAATGACCTCCCCTTTCGATTTAGGAATAGCGTGGGGTTGTAACAATCCCACTGGATGTCTATGCTCAACCTTCACTTGCTAACATTCTAGACATCTCACCACATAACTAACTATGTATGCTTTCATTCCTTTCCAGGAGAATAAAGGCTTAAGGTCCGCCTTCATCTTCCTGATTCCTGGATGAGCCATGTAAAATGATAGATGAGATTTGCTTAAGATCAAACTTCTTAACTCATCGTTAGACGCTACGTAAATTATGTCGTTATATCTCAACAATCCGTCGTTTTCCAATGAGTAACCTTCAAACTTTGACACCAACATGGTATTTTGTCCAATATTATCCTTAACTTCTTTATACCACTCATTTTCTATATGTAAAGTTAGAATATTTTCTCTAAGATTCGTGTTAAGAGGTATTACCGAGAGTATGTGTGGTCTACGACTCAACGCATCTGCCACTTTGTTCACTGTTCCTTTAATCAAAGTAATCTCAAAGTTGTATTCGTTAAGTAGTTCTGACCAACACCTCTGTCATGTGTTCAAGTCACTATGAGTAAATATATGTTGCAATCCACAGTGATTTGTCTTTAGTTTGAATTTTCGTCCAATCAGATAATGTATCCATACTCTCAAGGCATATACAATTGATAATAACTCCAAGTCATGCGTTGCATAGTTTTCCTCATGCCTTCTCAATTTCCTTGAAATGTGAGCGATTACTTGACCATCTTGCATCAAAAATCTGCCTAAACCTTTCTTGGATGCGTCTGTGCATACCAAGAATTATTTTTCTATGTTGGGGAATTTTAGTATTGGTGCTTTCGTCAATAAATATTTGAGTTTTTGAAATTCTTCCGTGCATTTCTCAGTCCATACAAACTTTTGTTTTTCTTTTGCAATTCCGTGATTGGATTTTTTATCTTCGAAAAACCTTCGACAAACCATCGGTAATATCCTACTAAACCCATAAAGCTACACACTTCTTGTACATTTGTCAGTGTTGGACATTCCATAATGGCCTATACTTTTGTTGGATCCACAATGATACCTTCACCAGATATGATATGTCCCAAGTAATGAATCTTCGATTGGTAAAAATAACATTTCGATAGCTTCCCGTACAATTTGTTTTCTCATAGACACTGTAGGACCAATCTCAAGTGTTTGTCATGATTTTCTTTTGTCTGAGAATAAATCAGTATGTCATCAATAAATACTTGAACAAACTTGTCCAAGTATTCACGGAACACTCCATTCATCAAACTCATGAACACCCCCGGGGCGTTCATCAATCCGAACGGTAAAATTGTAAACTCATAGTGTCTGAATCTCATCTTAAACATGGTATTAGGGATATCTTCCTCCTTAATCCGTAACTGGTGATATCCCAATCTTAAATCAATGTTCGAAAACATCGTTTCTCCTTTCATTTGATCAAACAAATAATCTATCCTTGGAAACAGATATTGGTTCATGATCGTAGCTTTGTTCAATTGATGGTAGTCAATACAAATCCTCCATGACCCATCCTTATTTCTAACAAAAATCACTCGCGCACCCCACGGTGATACGATCAGACGTATAAGTCCTAAATCCAACAACTCCTTCAATTGCATTTTTAACTCTTGTAATTTAGGCATTGACATTCGATATGGCGTTCTTGCTATCGGCTCAGCTCTAGGTTTCAAGTATATTGTAAACTCCAACTCTCTTTCAGGTGGTAAACTTGGAAACTCTTCTGGAAAGACACATGAAAACTCTTATAGTACAGGAAGTTTTGTTAATCCTTCTGCCTCACCCTTTTCATTTAGCACTAAGATTGCATAAAGATTTCATCCCTTGTGCATACTCTTATGCAATTGTAGGGAATAAATAAACCTGAGAGACACCCCTTGGTTTCTTCCTACTATTACTCTAATCTGCACCAAATCATCCATAAAACTTAACCATTTTGTCCTACAGTTCAATATCGCATCATGGGATTCCAGCCAGGCCATGCCTATCACTATGTCATAAGGTCCTAAGATACTGATGTATAGGTTGGCCTTCATTACAAAATCACCCAAGTTAATTCTACAATCCATAACCTTTCCTCCAACCTTTTATTTGGCACTTGAAACCATTTCTACGTATCTGAACTCATCCTGCTCGAATATCTTTACCTTAATTCTCTTTAACACTGCACTCGAAATAAAGCTCTCTGTAGCTCTTGAATCTATCAAAATACTAAAATTTTGATCAAAGATCATACTTGACGTCTCAAGCACATTGGACTGGTGCTCGGCCTGGAGGTTGTTCACCACTGCATGTATCCTGTGGGCCTTTCCCAAATCTCCAACTATAGTGGGTCTTGATGATCTAGCCGCTCTGGCCTTCTCAATAAAAAAATATCATTGGTAATGTGGCTCTCCACATTTCCAACATCCAGTCTTTGGTCCAGTGCTCCTAGTCCCCGAAGTAGAAGCTATTGGCCTAGTAGTCTGCGATCCTGGTCTGTTCTGTTGAACATGCTTAAAATGATATTGCTGTTGTAGACGACGCAACTGCTAATGCTGCGATCCTGTGTAAGGAGCCCTCTATTGAGGATTCTGTCATCTCGATGTCGAGAATATAGGTCCTCTGTGTGTATCTTGATGCACAAAAGTCTTTCTAGATGGTGTCTGATGCTGGTGCACTCCTGATGTCATTCATCCAATCAGTCTAGAATGAGTCCTTCCCTGACCCCCACTGTTCAGATCTTCCTCAGCTATGAGTTCCTTCTGAACTGCATTGTGCAATGTTTGAGACATTAGGATCCTCACCTTCACACAAATTTTGAAGTTAAGGCCGAACACAAACTTGTTGACCTTTAAATTCTTCGTGTTCATATGTGGAGCATACATAATTAGCTCCATGAACCTGGCCTCATACTGTGGAATCGTACGACCACCCTATCGTAAGGTGTTGAACTCATTAAACTGGCGCTCAATGAATTTCTCGGACAAATACCTCTCCTAGAACCGTTCCTCGAACAAATCCCGTGACACATCTTCGACGACCATGTTTAGTTGGGGTAGGAGTGTCTTCCACCAAACTAGAGCAATCCCCTTCAACTGAAAGACCACCATGCATACTTTCATGTTGGAGGTGTAATCATGAAGTGTGAAGCACATCGTCATGTTCTCCAGCCATGTCTTGGCGGCTAAGCCGTTCGTGGCAGCCCAAAACTCATGAAACTTCACTTTCTTGAGTTCTCTGTGTATGCTACTACTATCGAT
This sequence comes from Picea mariana, assembly GCA_032191745.1. NCBI lineage: Eukaryota > Viridiplantae > Streptophyta > Pinopsida > Pinales > Pinaceae > Picea > Picea mariana. Next base: position 122,845 of record JASDQU010242141.1, read on the forward strand.
TGAAGCGTGCTGTGAAACTTCATTGGGAACAGACAATCTTCCCTCATCTCAATCTAGGCAGTTGATCAATGCCTTTGACATCCTTTGGAAGGATCTCATCATACCTACCACATCTCCCACAACAACATGCTCATGCTCAATAGTTTGCTCATCTCCCCAAGGGTTTGATCCCTCTAGCGTGGATACAACCAGAGGTGTCATACCTCTTCCTCCAACACCACATCGTCTACTTCCCATGTTTCCTCTAACTAAGATTACCTGCATGGAACAATTTCAAAATTAATTAGTGGTACATCTTTAATCTTTTATTTAACATAGTGGAAGGCATAATTGTTTAATGTCGCAGGGTTGAACCTACTTTGATACCATATGTAACGACCCCTCTGTTATGACAACAATGTAAGTGAGTACAATAGTGGTAATTTTTTTTTGTTGAAAAATCATTAGAACAAATGTTACATGACATTAACATACTTCAATAATACACATTCTATTCTCATCTACATCCCAACATGACAACAATCAATTCATCATTGTTAAAACCAATAGATTATTTTCATCGCATAAAGATAACAAAGATGTCTACTCGGTCAACTGACTTGTAAGGTTAGGACCTCCAAGACACATAATCAACGCTCAAGTCCAAGATTCATCCGATTGATTTTGACCATTTAAGGTGTCAGGACTGGCGACTGTTCTGAGGAACATGGAAGTATCTATTCCCATATCCTCAATCCTATTCCAAAATTCAAGACTAAATCAAGAACAATACTCATCATAAATTCTTCAAGCATAAAGTATAGTCTATTACGATTAAACAGTCATTTAATACTCATATGTATTGAGTAAGAACATAATATAACTTTTATTACGAAGCATAACAAGAATTTCTACTTAACACAAATGTGACAAATACACACATTAAGTCCTCTATCAAGAAGGTACTAAATTTTACATAAATATATACATAATGATCTCATCGGAAAATAATCTATTTGTGTTTCAAATCAGACTCACAATTTACATTTAAATCATACCTCTCACCATAACTGCCAACCACGATTCTTTAAATTGTAAAAGTTGAGTTATATTTCCAAAATATAAAGCAGTCATACTACATACCGAACATGATTACTTCAATCTCTATCTTAGATTGCGCATCTAAACTCTTATCTTAATCCAATGTAAGTTATCCTATAAAAATTGCATAGTTATCAGTTAACACTTACTGAAATAATCAATATATCATCAATCCCAACTTAATCCTAAAATATCAAGATAATTTACAACTCATTTAATTACCACTCTACATTATGATATTATATTTATAATTTAAATATCTATTGAGTAAACATATATAATATCATTTCTTTTACTTTAGTTGATGGTTTTTGAACACAACATAACAACATTATCTTTCCTTAAATTACCGACACTATATTGTGGAACTTTTTACATAATTACAGTGTAATGAGAGCACACTATTTAGTAATGGATATACAATATTTTATATACAGTACTACTTAATTCATTGGTAATTATTAACACTTATAATTTATTATATTAAAATCCCTCCTAGTGTTTATTCTTTATGATTGTCAATCCTATTATAATGTAACTTATACATATTTATATATATGTATATAAACAATGTAAACATATACACATTTATATATATAATAGCGAATGAAAGAATGAAAAACTATGTATAGATAAATGTATTAAAGGTAAATTTATTTACCTTTACTAAGGAATGCAACTATCTAATTGCTCCTTGAATTTCAAAGACCAATTTGTTTATTGTCATGTTACCTGGCAAGCAACGATCTAACATAGAGTTTAACCAAAACCCCTTCACCATAGTTTATTTTTAATATAAAAATTTAACTTCTCACATGAACTTTTAAAGGAAAAGAATTTAAAAACCTCATTTGTACTATAAGCATTATTCAACGTACCTAAAACAATCTATAATTCTAAGTCAATAAAATATTTAGGATAAGAAATATTCTCTTAACTGCTTGGATAATCATCTCAAGCCATGAGACGACCCTTTATTACCAAATTTTAAGTTGAATTTGGCACAACAGATTATTTGAAACTTTGCGCATTCTTATTTTTTTTTTCTAATTTCGAACTCCAAATTTTTACACGAAGTTCTGCCTAGACGTGAGCCCTTAACCTGTCTTATCCTTAATATAAAATTTACCAATGTTCAACCCTTAACCTGTCTTATCCTTAATATAAAATTTACCAATGTTCAGATTTCCAAGACAGTACATATGTCCCACTAAGTGACAAATCCAACCAGATTATTCTTCCACGAATTTTAATCTAGCCGAACCTAAGCCATGAATGGAAATGCTTATCCATATGCACCATTAATTACTATAACTTCATTGAGGCGCATTGCAGATTCGTTGAACAATAAGGTAATGGTGAAGAAAAATTTGAGTAATCCTACAACTAAACTTACGATTTTTGAAATAAATAATTATTTTGAAATCCTAAAATCATACTTCGTATATATTACAAAAATCAATATTATCCTTCGTTCGAAATTACAATACATATTCGATGACTTTTACGAAACAAATAATTTCACAAAAATACTGTAATTCAGAAGATTGTTGCTATTTGTCAACGACTTTCCACTAGAAGTGAACTTGTGCTTTGCCCTTCCTCCCCCTGCTAATCAAGAGATTTCACCGGCACCTCCCAGTCAACGCTAGGGCTACTCTTCTTCTCCCATAGCTCCTAGAGATGCAAAGGGGCCACACACAAAAAACCAACAAATAATAGCTCTAAGGCTTGCCTCACAAGGAAAAGCTTCCACTCTTTACATAAGCTTGGTATCCCAACTCTCACATGTAAAACACAGTCCACAAAATTTTGGCAGCATAACATTACCAAGAAAAAGTGAGATCCATTTCCCTTCTACCACATTTGTTTGACAGAAAAATCATCAATGACAAATGTTCTCATGCACAATTATTTATCATTTTCATTAATTTAATTAGTATTATTCACCCACATAATTGTCACCCTCTCCCCAAGTTGAACAAGTAATTACCATTTTTATTTTATTTAAAAAGTCAATTTCCCTCACATTCCCCAATGTGTTCTTATTTTCACTCTTAGTTGTCCCTTTGTTCCCCAAATTCTCTTTTAATGATTATCTCCTAACTAGATCTTAGTTAGAGTTGGATTATGAGTCTTCTTTTAATTAGGTTAGTGGTAGGTTGACTCAAGATTCTATTCCATGTGTACTCCTATTCTCTCATATTATTATTTCTTCTATTTTTAAAAATTCATTCTATTAATTTCATGCACACATGTGCATTTTTCCCACTTTTAAATTTTATTCCCCTATTTTCCTAGAGTTTGATTATATTCTCAATTCTTTTAAGTTATGTCATAATTCATTTAGTCCTTTATTTAAATTTAGACTTAGACCTAGTGTTAGACTTAGGCTTAAACTTTTGTTAGGTTTTATAATTAATAATTTACTGTTTAATTAATTATTTTGTTCTAACAAGGTCCAATCATTTCAATGTTTTCTAGGCCACCTAGATTTATTGACTCAAGTTTTAGTTACGTGACGTGCCCTTCAAGACACACCTCTGTGCTCCAACAATGTCACTCGTCTTTGAATGGTTTTAGAAGTTTGTCTAACCCTTGGAGTCAACACTCCACTCGGTTGACCTTGTGAGAGACTAAGGGATTCTAAAGAATAAGGACTCCGCCTTATTGCACGCCCCTTAGAAATCTTCATGAGCGACTGTCTCATTCCGCCCTCATGACATCGTGGACCTCTTGAACTAGGTAATCGTTAACCTACAACTCATACCATGGAGGGAGTGACAGTATGCTGTGACAGGGACACTGTCATACATCTCCCTCAAATGTCTAGTTTCTGTGCATGGCCCCTTTACTCCTTATATGAGTTGAACTAGCAAGCATCATCAAGCCTTTATCCATTGACAAAAACAATGTCAATAATCCATATACATAAATCATACTGTAATAAATCATATGTCACATGTGTATAAAATGAAATACTAAAAAAAAATACAATCCGCTCCTTGAGTCAATCCAAAGTGCAAGGAAGTCCATTGATGTCATCATCATCCATAGCCTATCATGTGTCCCGCACACTCAGGAAATCTGTCAATAGCATATGCCAATACATATACATCAAAATAAAAATAAGTCACAATAAATCATCGTCATCATATATAACCCATAATCAAATGAAATCATAATACCATAATCAGATCACTTGCATACAAGTGTCCGCGAAGAATATGTCAATAAAAGTGTGCTCAATAGAGCGGGATGTTACACTCCGTCCTGCGAGCCATATTCGATGTTTGTGCCACTTCTATTCTTCTTCTTGTTTCTTCTTCAGATGATGAGAGTGAGGATGAAAATCCACCTCCGCCTTCTCACCTTCCTCCAGATGAGTCCATTGAAACTAAACCATCATCAATACCACCACTTCCTAGATGGATCTGTTCAACACGAGATGCAACTGGTGATCTTTTCAGTGATCCTTCAGATCAACATCAAACATGTTCTTGGTTCCAACAAGCCTCTTCTCTTTTGGCTCAAGTTTCAGAGACTCGTGATCCAGAGACATTTGTAGAAGCTTTAGGTCATCTAGATTGGGATACAACAATGAATGAAGAGTATCATTCTTTAATGACGAATGATACTTGGGACATTGTACCTCTTCCAAAAGGAAGAAAACTTTCTAGATGTAAATGGGTCTACAAAAATAAGTATGCATCAGATGGAAGTGTTGAAAGGAACAAGGCTCGGTTAGTTGCCAAAGGATTTTCCCAGGTTGAAGGAATTTACTATAATGAAAACTTTTCCCAAGTATCCAAAATGAATTCCATCTGCCTTTTTCTTTCCCTTTCTTCCCCACATAAATGGTAGGTCCATCAGATGGATGTTAAATCTATCTTATTACATGGGGATTTGCAAGAAAAAATCTACATGGAACAACCTCCTGGCTATGTCTAGAATGACTCTAGAATTGTTTGTCACCTTAAGAAATCTCTTTATGGTCTTAAGAAAGCTCCCCGAGCTTGGTATGCCAAAATGGACAACTTTCTTATTGAAACCAGATTTTCTAGATTCCATTCTGATCCTAATGTCTGTACCAAGAAAGTAGGAAGATATCTCATAACCCTTGTCCTTTATGTTGATGACCTTATCCTTACTAGTAGTGACTCAAAAATTTTAAACCATGTCAAAACCAACCTTAAGAAGAAATTTGAAATGAAAAACTTAGGAGTTTTTCACTATTTCCTTGGTCTCCAAGTTTTTCAAACCAATGAGGGAATTTTTCTTTCCCAGTCTAAGTATTCTTGTGACCTTATTTGTCTCTTTCACATGGAAGATTGTAAACCAACCCCTTCTCTCTTCCAGTATGGAGTCAAGCTTTCTTCCACCTATACTTCTCCCAAAGTTGATGCCACCTTGTACCGTTAGTTAGTTGGCATCCTCTTATACTTGACTCATACCTGTCCCGATATTTCCTTTGTTGTTGGTCTTGTTTACCGGTATATGAAAAAACCCCATGAAAGCCATTGGAAAGCAAATAAAATGATAATTCGGTATGTCCAGGGTACAGTTCAGTTTGGGATACATTACAGTTCAGGGGGGATCATTCCTTTATTGGTTGGTTTCACTGATTTAGATTGGGCCGACGACCCTGATAATCTGAAGTCTACTATAGGTTATGCTTCTAGCCCTGGTTCAAAACATGTCACTTGGGCCTATAAGAACCAACAAGCTATTGCACTTTCTTCAACAGAAGCAGAGTATCGAGCAATGATAAATGCAAGTCAAGAAGCCTTGTGGCTTCGACATATCCTTTTAGAGTTTGGATTCCACCAACAACATCCGACCAACCTTTGGTGCGACAATCATAGTGACATCAAGCTCGCCAAAGACCCATTTCAACATCAACTCAATAAACACATTGAGATACACATGCACTTCATCAGAAAACTCATTCATGATCAAGTTATTGAAGTGCTCTTTTCCCTATAGAAGATCAAGTTGCATACATTTTCACAAAGTCTCTTACAGAAGCGAAGTTTTCCAAACTTCGATCTATGTTAGTAGTTCAGGGATTTGTCATTAAAGGGGGGATAGGCTCTAATGCCTCCTTCCTTCTCCTATTATGTCATTATTGTAAATTCTTCAATCCTATCCCAAGTTGTTCTTAAAGGTGGATCTTAGGATATTTAGACACTTAGGAGTTTGTTAAGAACTACTTGGTCAAATGTGTCTTTAGGTAAAATTGTGTTTCTTTAGTATGCACTTTTAGGTAGGAAATTTGATTGTCATGATATGTTCTAGACATAGAGTGATAAGACGGTTCAAATTCTCCTTGATATTAACGACTACATTGATCTATGACTTAACACTTGACTAGTCCATGATCTCTATTTAAAGAGGATGGAGGGTCATTTGTCGATGAACGATTGTGAGAAACTCTCTTGTAAAATCTCTCTATAATCTTTTTCGTTTTCATTAATAAATTTCTCCAAGTGGTCGTGTTGGCTAGGGCTATGGATATTTCCCCATAGGGGTTTTAACACATCAAAATATCAGTGTGTTGATCTTTGATATGGTTGTGTGAGTGGTTACTGAAGGTGTTTGTCCTCTATTGGAATACTTGTGTTGTCGAACAAAGGAAGGACCTAGAAATTTCTCTGGTTGACGTAGCCCACACTGGGTGAACCACGTATATATGTGTCTCTATTGTATTGTGTATCTTCTTTGTTTTATTTCCACATTTTTTTTATTTTATTTCTTTACGATCCTGTTTTTCTAACATTGTTAATATCGTGACTAAATATTCAACATAAAATATAATCAATGACTTGCATAAAGGGATTTCTAATGGGCATCATGTACATAAGACTACATCCCATAAATCATTAAGAATTTTTTTTTATTGGCCCTCCCTGATTACTTAACTAAATAAAATTAGTCAAATCATGTAAGGAATGGTAGCTTTTTACTAAAAGACAAAAGTTACCTACTCTCCCTCTTAAATCAATTAGGTTCTAGGCCCCTTGTTAATAGGGGATTATATTTTATTGGTGAGGTTCATCCCCTTATATAATGGACATCATCAATGTATATTAACAACAAATTATTATAAAAAATGGGTTGGAGCTATTCCAACAAGAGCAACTACTAAGGGTTTTATTTTTAAAATTTTTGGAAGATAATATATTGTTAAGGTTTGGATGCCCTAAGAAAATTGTTATATATAATTCCAAATCCTTCAAGTATGTTACTCTAGTATCGTTATATCATAAATATAATATTATATTGGGTCATTCTACAAGTAGTTGTTGTTAAACCCTAGTGGACATTCAAGGATTATGATTCAATGTATATATATATATATATATATATATATATATATAATTAAATTTCTATTTTGTGCAAAACTTTAAATTTACTAATTCCTATTCGCTAATATCATGATGCATTTAACCCTTACAAAAATTGCATCTACAATTAATCAATGCAATTTATGATTTCAACATTTTCATGGAAATAAATTGATTAATATAACAACCTAATAAATCAATGTAAGAAGTAGGATAATACTTGCAACCCTGTTTGATTTAGTAGTCCAGAGCCTTATATTTTTAGCAATCTACCCCACTAGAATTTTAACCTCCCATCCAACTAGGAATAACCTCTCTGATTCCCTAGCTCTAGGAAACCTTAGGGTTTCCTAAAACTTTGATCCCAAAGCTCAAAGAAATAAACCTATCCCACGAACATCTCAACCACTCAACAATCAACCTCTCAAATCTCTCATAGATATCATAGGTATGACCTTTTCCAATTTTCCCTACTTCCAATGGTTCTCCTTTCCTTCCAACCAGAATTTTCCTAAATTATGCAACCCATTTTTCCTTTCCCAAAGTCCCCTTTATGCCTCCTCTACCACAACCTTCCTAGATTCCCATAGGAAGGTCAATCCATCATAAAATAATCTCCCCCCACCTACCCACATTTATCACCCTGACATGTTATCAAATCTATTAACTAAAATTAACTTTAGGCAGGTCATGAAATCCAAGTCTCCCTAAATGCAAATCAAATTCGAATGAAATCATATTTACCTTTTTATCAAAATATACTAAATCCCGAAATGAAATCCAATAATTCAAATGAAGTAACATTATAATAATATAATTTTAATTTTAATACAACCATCATACACGAACCATTAATAATAATATTATAATAGTTAATATATATATCTTAATGATACTAGTATATGCACACAAGGTATCTATGCATATATAGAGCATACAAAGCTCATGCATGTACTAATTATAACAATCACTACATTTAGTGCATAGTTCCTATGTCCTCTCATCCAATCATGCAAAATAATAATCCTTAAACACGACATCCACCAATATTACTAACTAAGTCACAATATTCCAATATGAACTAAACATTACACCAAAATAACCATAAATGAATTCAGAAAACATTCAATACACAAAAGGGACTAATGAACTAAGTTTCCATTTCTAATTCCCAACACCGTTCTCAACTACACTGAATCACCCTTCCTCCCTAACCTACTTCCATCATCCAAAGCCTATCCTCTCCTCTGTTGGATTATGATGAAGCATCAAATACATTGACCTAACCCCAGATAGAACCCATAAGTGGAAGCATCAACTATCTTGACCAAGATTCTCCAATAGGAAATTGGTAGTTTCCATCACACATTTAGGGGAGCGTGGCTTAACACAACCCTCCCATGAATCCAAGTTTCAGAGGATAAATGGTGGGAAATACCTCCACCCCTATTGATATAAATAAGGTCAACACCCTATGGTTGACCATAATCTACCACTGTTGTTGTTCTTAGAGCTTTGTCATCGAATAACTGGTTTGGGAAAATGTGCTTCTTGTAAGACCTGCACTTGCCTAAATATCCTAGCAATGTATTGAAAAATTAATTAGATAAAAAAAGATCTTCCTAGTGTACCTTTTCTCTTTTGATGTCTACAACATCTACATCATTTTAGTTTCAGATTCATTTGGCTATCACTTAGCCATTCAACTTGTAGGTTAGTTTACCAAAACACAAGATCATGCAAAACTGTATAACTATCTATATGTGATTTCCATGTTACTCATCAATGAAGAATGTAAACCAGCTAGTTTATTTATCAAGTGCATGTTACCTGTTGATTTGTTACAACATATAATATAAATTGGTATCCATGTACCACAATATTTCATTTAAAACTTGCACGCTGGAAGTAAATCACACAACATTCATCATTAAAAATATAAACAATAAATTATACATAAATTTTGCAGATAGGTAGGTTGACATGTCCATATATTAAAGTCCCATCATTCTAATAGAGTTTCACAGATAATAAGTGTTGGAATATTGTTTAATATTGAGAGGAGGGGGGGTGAATCAATATTGCCCTTTTTCAACAATTTAAAACCACTTAAATATTAATTTTATCAAATAAAAAAAAAGATCAACAAAAAGGTACAATACATAGAATTTAAACATGGAAAACCAAACTTCAAAGATGTTCTTACTATTTTTAATAAAGATTGCATTTAATTTCTGAGCTCCAACTCAAAGGAAACACCAATTCCCTGTTTTACTAGCAACAACTAGGAGGCTACAACCCCCTAGATTTTACTAGCACCGACTGGAGGGAAGCACCAAATCCCTAGTTTCTTTAGCTATAACTAAAAAGATGCTACAAAAACTTGGTTTACCAGCTTCAACTTGAAGGAAACTACAACCTTATTTGCAAGCTCAACCTGCTCTAGCACCACCCAACCTCCCTTTTTATGATAAGTACTTCAATATTCAAATCTTCATAATCTTCTTTGGATTCTTCTGCATATCTTCATTCCCTTTTTTGGCCTCTGAACCTGTTATTGAACTTTATATTTCAATCATAGAGACACTCCCTCTTTCAACAGAATTTTTGTTTATATAGTCTTCCAATGGTCATGCACAATTGAACAATTGCACCTCTTCAATATAAAAATGTATCTCTTCATTATAAGTATGTGCCTTTTCAATATAATATATTAATCATACTATTTTAATTAATACAATGTCAATGAACCATTGTACCTTTTAGATCGTTTAGTCACGTTTTCAATTGGGTCAATAGATTTTGAGTATCATGATTTAATTCACTTTTAACCTTACCATATCTAAATACCACCATGTTTTGCAAATACCATGTGCACATACCATGTTCTCTTTCACCTTTTTGTTTAACTCCACTTTAAATTTTACCTTTTTCTTTAATCCAATTTTACTTTTACCTTTTTCTTTATTCCACTTTCATATTTACTCTTCTTTTAAGTAAACTCCACTTCCACCTAACTTTTCAACTTTTGTTATTTATTAAAGTCATATTTATATTTAGTCCATTTTCATCTCCATTTTTTCATAAACTCCGTTTCCACTCAACTTTTCAACTTTTGTTATTTATTAAAGTCATATTTATATTTAGTCTACTTTCATTTCCAGTTAACTTTTCCATTTTTATATTTTTTAAAGTGATACCAAAGTCACATTTATATTTAATCACTTACTAACCTTTAAAATATATTGGATCATTTAATAACCTTTGACATATATTTGATCACTTACTAACCTTTGAAATCAATGACAATTTATTCAACAATTGACTACCTGAGTGGATCTAACCATTGGTGGCTGTTGCAATTTTTTTGGGTTTGAAGGGTCGTCCAACTTCGACCTGGAAAAATGATGACCAAAACTTGCTACAAAATATCAAATACCGTGTTGATGTGACCGAACCAAAGGTTCTTAGTGCCACATCAACAAATTTCCCTTCAAATACACTCTAAAATGATAGTGCATGAGAAAGTATTCAAGAGGGTGATTAGGTGATCATGTCCTAAGTGAAGAAAATGCTCAAAATTGGAACTACTCAGAATTGGTTGAAAACAGAACGAATGGATAGGCCTCGTCGATACGTTTCTGGCACTGCAAACGACACTCAAATCCGACATTGTATGTGAAAGTTATTCCAGTTTGAAATTTACATTTTCCTTCATATCCAGTTAATCAGGGTCGACTTTGATTTAAAAACAAAAAATATTAAAAAAAGAATATTCCACAGAATATTCCATGGAATATTTTGTTAACAACCTATCATTGTTTTCCACTTGGCATTTTCAGATTGGGTATTGGTTGACTGGACATTTTGGTGGCCGATCAGCAGGCGCCATGGGGCCTACCTGGAGGCCGCCACGTGGCCACAAGACAAAATTAGTTTGGAGTGAAAAAATTAGTTTGGAGTTGGCAGGAGTCGATCGCGGGTCTATCAGGTGACAGCCCCAAGGCCTAACTACCTGGGCTCATGGTGGTTCTTAACCGTATAGGCCAATACATTTATTTAAAGTGGTAAGTTGTTTTGGTTGGGGCGGAAAGGGGGCCAGCCCCCCCTTTACATAGAACCATTCGCCCAGAACCGTGGGATTTTTCCTCTGATGGTTTCAGGAAGGCAGTTAGCGGATATGAACACATGTCCCAGCGGTTAGTGGATATGCCATGGTTTTGGTTGACCGTTGGCTCAAACAGCTCGAATGGCGGTGGTTTAGCTGGTCTATGTGACCACTACCACTAACGACAAAATTCAATGCTAACAGTTCCGACGATTTTTGGGCAGAGTTCACCTTTTTTGGTGCCAATTGCCATTTTTAGAAGTTCTAACTCCCGCTACTCCAGATTTGGTGGAGTTTTTTTTGGAAAAAGGGACAGAACTGCTTTGGGGCATAACTTCTTGCAGACAAAACCTTTTTGGAAGTTTTTTTGGTCGATTTTGGGTATTCTCAGCATTCTGGAGTGACTGGAACAAGTTGCAGAGCCAACAGAGGTGTTTTTCATCCATTTTAATTTAGAGAAGCTGGAGGAGCCATGGAGGGCCGTGAGGGAAATGGAGCTGCATTGGACCACCCTTCACTATTTTAGGTGAAAACAGAGTCATTTTAATCTTCTTTCTATATTCTGAATTCGTTTTCATAGCTGGTTTGGCCTGTTTAGGCCTTTTTCTCATTGTAATACCATTTTGAGCATGAATAGATCAAGGACATGCCCATTGGGAGCCTTGGACTCGATAGATGTAGCCCAGGAGGGGTGAACTACTTCATCATGTGATGTTTGTTTATGGTGAAGTTATTTTGCTGTGTTAGACAGATTTAAGATTGTTAAACAATAAACTAAAACAATACTCCCTCACACAAAAAAATTATAAACAGTGATTAAAAACACTTTGCACATTTATTTTCAATGGAAATGAATACTTTGAACAACAAGACAAATACTTTTCATTTTCATATCAGATGGTATCAGAGCTCAGGATTAGAGCTTTAGAAGCTAGAGTTTTTACTCAGCATTGGTTTTGTGCAAAGATTAATTTAATTGTTTGCAAGTTTTCATGCTTACTAGGCTAAAACTCAAGAGAGGTGAAGGAAACTTGGTTAGTGCACAAACTAATCCACAACCAAGAAGGGTCAGAAAACCACCTCCAAGAGCCTTAGAAGCAGCTTCAAGCATGTCTTCAAGAGAAGGAGAAACTCTTGAAGAGATGGATCCCAAGGAGGAAGAACGGGTATTCCAAAAAGCTTTATTAGATATGACTGAAATGGTAAGGATCCTCTACCAAGAAAGAAATGATAGGATTGCTGGAGAAGGGTCTAAAAACTAGAAAGAAGGGGAGGGTTCCATAGGAGGAAAGAAGAGTAATGATCAGTCAAAGAAAGTACATGGAGGAAATGGTGATCCACCATCTCTATCTTCTTCCTCTTCCTCTACATCGTCTTCTTCGACTTCAGTAAATCAGTCTCATAAGTCGAAAACCACTGGTAAAAATCCCTTTTTAAAGCTTGATGTCAAATTTGAATTGCCTATGTTTAACAGTGAAGTCAATGCAGAGAAACTTGACAATTGGATCAGACAATTGGAAGTTTATTTAAGGATTCAAAACTTTCATGATGGCAACACCAAGATACAACTAGCCTCGCTAAGAATGGATGGAGCAACATTGGTATGGTGGGAAGCCAAGACCAAGGATGAAATTAAGAAACATGGTAAGATTACTTTATCATGGAGTGAATTTATTACTGCAATCAAGAAGCAATTTTATCCATTAGCTCATCTACAAAAGGCTATAATGAATTGGCAAAACTTTAGACAGCTTAAGGGACAGAATGTACAAGACTATACCCAAGAATTTAGGAGAAGAGCACTCTTGTTAGGGGTAGACTTACAAAGTCAAGATACTTTGCTGAAATATATAGGTGGTTTGCACAATTACCTTAAACATACTATCCTCATGTTTAATCCTACTAGTCTAGATGAAGTTTGTGTACAAGCTAGACATTTAGAGGCTAGAGGGAAAAACACTTTTGATGAGGGTAGAAACAAGCCTTTCAAAGGGAAGAACAAAGACAAAACCTTTAAGGGAAAAGGCAAAAAGAATGCATCTATCAAACATGAGGGTGAAAAAATCATTTGTAAACATTGTTCAAGAGAGGGCCATGAAGAAAAAAACTGTTGGAAATTACATCCTGAAAAAATAAATCAGTTTAACAAAAACAAGGGAAAGAAGAAAACTGTAGCTACTACAACTACACCTCAAGATTTAGGTGATGATTCAGGGGATGAAACCAAAATTGCAGCCATGGGTTTGAAAAGTATGAATGGAAAGGAAACTGAAACTAAGCCAAGCACTAGTACTTCAAACTGTCATGTACAAGTTCCTAATGAGGAAGAAAGAATTGAATTGTTCCATGTGAGGGTAGTCTCAAAACATACTAAAATTGACACACTGTTTGACAGTGGGTCACAAGAAAATCTCATATCAGAATACTTGGTCAAACAACTTAAAATTGAGACCATTCCACATCCAAAGCCTTATCCACTTGGGTGGATATGCAAGGATGCAAACTTACAAGTCTCAAGAAAATGCATACTACGATTCACCATAACTGCACACTTTATTGACATAGTTGAACTTGATGTGGTGCCGCTTGATATATCAGGAATTGTTTTGGGAAGTCCTTACTTATTTGACAGGAAAGAGATCTTCTATTGCCATGAAAATAAATATCATCTCTTTAAAGATGGCAAGGAGTTCATTGTCAGAGCACATCACAAGAAGGCAAATATAGTGATGGTAAATGCGGGACAGGTAAAAAGGCTAGTAAATTCTAGTAAGAGTTTTGTACTTCTTATGATTAAGCCCAAGGTTGATGTGAATCATGAGGCATTTGAAAATTGTGATTCCAAGCTTAAATCAGATTTATATGATGTAGTTGATGCACATCAAGAGATGTTTCAGGAACCGACAGGTTTACCTCCTAAAAGGGAGATTCAACATGAAATCCATTTACATCAAGATTGTCCTCTTCCTAACATCGGCATGTACCACTTGTCTATCATGGAGAATGCTGAAATCAAGAGGCAAATTAAAGACTTGTTGGACAAAGGATTCATAAGACCAAGTTCTTCTCCATGTGGGTCACCGATAGTGTTGATTCCAAAAAAAGATGGAACTTGGCGTATGTGTGTGGACTTCAGGGCATTGAACAAAATAACGGTAAAGAATCATTACCCACTTCCAAGAATAGATGATTTGTTGGATCAATTGAAAGATGCTAAATATTTCACTAAGTTAGAATTACGTAGTGGTTATCATCAAGTTAGAATTGCAGAAAGTGACATTTGGAAGACAACATTTAAAACCAAACAAGGACTCTTTGAGTGGCTTGTTATGCTGTTTGGTTTATGCAATGCACCTGCAACTTTCATGCGGGTAATGGATGATATCTTACGTCCTTTTCTTGATGATTTTGTTATTGTCTAATTAGATGACATCTTAATTTTCAGCAAGACAAGAGAAGAGCATGTCATGCATGTTAAGAAAGTACTTGATATTTTGAAGAAAAATCAGTTATTTCTTAAAATGTCAAAGTGTGAATTTGGAAAAACTTCTTTGGTTTATTTGGGACACATAGTAGGAGGAGGTGATTTCAGAATTGATCCTTCCAAAGTAGAAGCTATTGTGAATTGGCCTACTCCCA
>JASDQU010242141.1:138068-153261 GCA_032191745.1 Picea mariana
GAAATAAATTGATTAATATAACAAGATAATAAATCAATGTAATTAGCTAAGAAGTAGGATAATACTTGCAAGCCTGTTTGATTTAGTAGTCCAGAGCCTTAGATCTTTAGCAATCTACCCCACTAGAATTTTAACCTCCCATCCAACTAGGAATAACCTCTCTGATTCCCTAGCTCTAGGAAACCTTAGGGTTTCCTAAACCTTCGATCCCAAAGCTCCAAGAAATAAACCTATCCCACGAACATCTCAACCACTCAACAATCAACCTCTCAAATATCTCATAGATATCATAGGTATGACCTTTTCCAATTTTCCCTACTTCCAATGGTTCTCCTTTCCTTCCAACCAAAATTTTCCTAAATTATGAAACCCATTTTTCCTTTCCCAAAGTCCCCTTTATGCCTCCTCTACCACAACCTTCCTAGACTCCCATAGGAAGGTCAATCCATCATAAAATAATCTCCCCCCACCTACCCACATTTATCACCCTGACATGCTATCAAATCTATTAAATAAAATTAACTTTAGGCAGGTCATGAAATCCAAGTCTCCCTAAATGCAAATCAAATTCAAATGAAATCATATTTACCTTTTTATCAAAATATACTAGATCCCAAAATGAAATCCAATAATTCAAATGAAGTAACATTATAATAATATAATTTTAATTTTAATACAACCATCATACACGAACCATTAATAATAATACTATAATAGTTAATATATATCTTAATGATACTAGTATATGCACACAAGGTATGTATGCATATATTGTGTGCATATATAGAGCATACAGAGCTCATGCATGTACTAATTATAACGATCACTACATTTAGTGCATAGTTCCTATGTCCTCTCATCCAATCATGCAAAATAATAATCCTTAAACACGACATCCACCAATATTACTAACTAAGTCACAATATTCCAATATGAACTAAACATTACACCAAAATAACCATAAATGAATTCATAAAACATTCAATACACAAAAGGGACTAATGAACTAAGTTTCCATTTCTAATTCCCAACATCGTTCTCAACTACATTGAATCACCCTTCCTCCCTAACCTACTTCCATCATTCAAATCCTATCCTCTCCTTTGTTGGATTATGATGAAGCATCAAATACATTGACCTAACCCCAGATAGAACCCATAAGTGGAAGAATCAACTATATTGACCAAGATTCTCCAATAGGAAATTGGTAGTTTCCATAACACATCTAGGGGAGCGTGGCTTAACACAACCCTCCCATGAATCCAAGTTTCAGCGGATAAATGGTGGGAAATACCTCCACCCCTATTGATATAAATAAGGTCAACACCCTATGGTTGACCATAATCTACCACTATTGTTGTTCTTAGAGCTTTGTCATCGAATAACTAGTTTGGGAAAATGTGCTTTTTGTAAGACCTGCACTTGCCTAAATATCCTAGCAATGTATTGAAAAAATAATTAGATAAAAAAAAATCGTCCTAGTGTACCTTTTCTCTTTTGATGTCTACAACATCTACATCATTTTAGTTTCACATTCATTTGGATATCACTTAGCCATTCAACTTGTAGGTTAGTTTACCAAAACACAAGATCATGCAAAACCATATAACTATCTATATGTGATTTCCATGTTACTCATCGATGAAGAATGTAAACCAGCTAGTTTATTTATCAAGTGCATGGTACCTGTTGATTTGTTACAACATATAATATAAATTGGTATCCATGTACCACAATATTTCATTTAAATCTTGCATGCTGGAAGTAAATCACACAACATTCATCATTAAAAATACAAACAATAAATTATACATAAATTTTGCATATAAGTAGGTTGACATGTCCATATATTAAAGTCCCATCATTCTAACAGAGTTTCACAGATAATAAGTGTTGGAATATTGTTTAATACTAAGAGGCGGGGGGTGGGCGCGGTGAATCAATATTTCCCTTTTTGAACAATTTAAAACCACTTAATTATTAATTTTATCAAATAAAAAAAATGATCAACAAAAAGGTACAATACATAGAATTTAAACATGGAAAACCAAACTTCAAAAATGTTCTTATTATTTTCAATAAAGATTGCATTTAATTTCTAAGCTCCAACTCAAAGGAAACACCAATTCCCTGTTTTACTAGCAGCAACTACAAGGAGACTGCAACCCCCTAGGTTTTACTAGCACCGACTGGAGGGAAGCACCAAATCCCTAGTTTCTTCAGCTATAACTGAAAAGATGCTACAAAAACTTGGTTTACCAGTTTCAACTTGAAGGAAACTACAACCTCATTTGCAAGCTCCAACCTGCTCTAGCACCACCCAACCTACCTTTTTATGATAAGTACTTCAATATTCAAATCTGCATAATCTTCTTTGGATTCTTCTGCATATCTTCATTCACTTTTTTGGCCTCTGAACCTATTATTGAACTTCATATTTCAATCATAGAGACACTCCCTCCTTCAACAATAATTTTTGTTTATATAGTCTTCCAATGGTCATGTACAATTGAACAATTGCACCTCTTCAATATAAAAATGTATCACTTCATTATAAGTATGTGCCTTTTCAATATAATATATTAATCATACTATTTTAATTAATACAATGTCAATGAACCATTGTACCTTTTAGATCGTTTAGTCATGTTTTCAATTGGGTCAATAGATTTTGAGTATCATGATTTAATTCACTTCTAACCTTACCATATCTAAATACCACCATGTTTTGCAAATACCATGTGCACATACTATGTTCTCTTTCACCTTTTTCTTTAAATCCACTTTAAATTTTACCGTTTTCTTTAATCCAATTTCACTTTTACCTTTTTCTTTATTCCACTTTCATATTTACTCCTCTTTTAAGTAAACTCCACTTCCACCTAATTTTTCAACTTTTGTTATTTATTAAAGTCATATTTATATTTAGTCCATTTTCATCTCCATTTTTTCATAAACTCCGTTTCCACTCAACTTTTCAACTTTTGTTATTTATTAAAGTCATATTTATATTTAGTCTACTTTCATTTCCAGTTAACTTTTCCATTTTTGTATTTTTTAAAGTGATACCAAAGTCACATTTATATTTAATCACTTACTAACCTTTGAAATATATTGGATCATTTAATAACCTTTGACATATATTTGATCACTTACTAACCTTTGAAATCAATGACAATTTATTCAACAATTGACTGCCTGAGTGGATCTAACCATTGGTGGCTGTTGGAATTTTTTTGGGTTTGAAGGGTCGTCCAATTTCGACCTGGAAAAATGACGACCAAAACTTGCTACAAAATATCAAATACCGTGTTGATGTGATCGAACCAAGGGTTCTCAATGCTACATCAACAAATTTCCCTTCGAATACACTCTAAAATGATAGTGCACAAGAAAGTATTCAAGAGGGTGACTCTCCATAATTCATTATTTTCATCATGATCTTGTTTCAATAGAATTTAAAGTCACCAGGAGAACTCAAATTGACCAATGTAGTGATTTACATTGTCTCGTTCTTTCATTTTCATTCTTTCATTCTTTCAAAGAATTATTTCTGACATTGCTGGTGAGTAAATTCGCCCTCAGGCATTCCTTCCAGTTGCTGGTCACTAAAAAAATTGAATTGGTTTTCCTTTTTGGTCGAATTTCCTTCCCCCTTTCGACCAAAAAACATCCCTTGGTCGACTCAACCTGGATAACATTTCAAATTGGATAAATTTCAACTTGGACAAATTCTTCCCCCTTTCGACTAACAAACATCTCTCAGTCGACTCAACCTGGATAACATTTCAACTTGGATAAATTTCAACTTGGATGAATTTAAACTTGTATAAATTTCGACTTGGATGAATTTCGACTTGGATAAATTTGACTTGAGTCATTTCGACTTGGTTGACTTGCACTCTCTCCAACCCAACTTGCTGCGTCTTCCCGACTCATCCTTATCTATTTTGACTTGACCCATTTCCTTTATGACTCGACTGGTGGTTTGAGTGGCCGAGAGTTTCTGACTCCACTACGTTCCTGTAACTCAATATTCATGTAGATTTTACTACAGTTCCATGCCATAATCCACTATGGTACTTTTTGTATTCATGTTGACCTCAATGCCAACACGATATTTCTATCAATAAGAAAATAAGTACAAAACAGGTCATGATGCAATTTAGTTTCCTAATTCAAAATGGGGTGTTACAATTATCCTTAGGGGAATGGATAGGTTAAGTCTTCTATTAAATATTTAATGAAGATTATTAATAAAATCATTGGAAACAAAAATAAAGCATGAGATTAGCATCTTAGATATGATTTATGGGTTAATATAGTGAGTACTAAAAGATCTATAAGTACTTCACCTTTTCAATTGGTTTATGGAATAGATGCGATTCTTCTATTGGAAAATTAGTTGTCATTGATGTCAACCCTAGAAGAAGTCTGGAAGCCTCTAGAAGTGATGGGTGTATTTGAAGAAGTCTCCAAAGTGGTTCCCTTATGGCGTAGCTCTAAGCATGGTCCTCATGGGAAGATGCTTTGAAGAATTCTACAAGAATCCCTAGATGTATGGTTAATTAGTTAAGTAGTTAAGAAGCCCCAAAGGTGTGGTCATGAAGCATGAAGTTGATTAAATAAAAAGAGGGTGAAGGAAACTGAAAATACATGCAAAAAATTCATAGATGGATAGTCCTCGTCATGTCATTTCCAAATGTAGGTGGTATGCCATGTGGTTCCTCACGGTTGATAAGTTAATAATTTATACCCTCTTAAATATGAAGCCCCAAAGTATGGTTAAAAATCCCCTAAACTGTTGCAACAAGAAGTTACAAGTCGGCCCCAAAATTAATTAAAGGAGAAAAGTTTTTGCAAATAAGAAGTTATAGGTCAACTCAAAGTCATGTAAATGAGGCACTTGAAAAAGTATAAATACCCATCAAGAGCCTCTCATTATAATCAATCAAGTTTCATAAAGCAAGTATGTGATCTCTTAGCAAAGGCGAAGTAGTGGAGGAGTGCGAAGGAGGCAAGTCCCAGAGCTGCAGATTGGAGAAGGGTTTCTGGTAATCCTAATTGAGTAGATCCCCATGGGTCAAGCATAGGGTGTCCCATGAGGCCCCTGCTTGTTGTTATGGTATTGTCATGTGAGGCCCAACCTGTTTCTCGATTATTTCCTGTAAAGCTGAGGAAAGTATTCTTCTTGATGTTGAAGTTGAGGAAGGTATGAATATCTGATATATCATGCACCAGGTTGTTCACATGATGAAAGATTAATCACAACATAATTACAAGCTTCATAATCACATTATATGAAGTCTTTAGCACAATTAAAATCATGGGGTAAAACATGGTGTTACAGACTATTAGGCATTGAATAAGGTCAATGTCAAAAACTGGCATTTAATAAGGGCAATGTAAAAAACAAAGATCCCTTGCCTCGTATTAATAATTTTCTAGAAAATTTAGCTGGAGCATGTTATTTTACCAACTTGGATTTAACCTCAAGTGACCATCAAGTGTGAAAGAGGGAATCTAATTCATGGAATAAATCATTCAAGACTAATTTTGGCCCCTTTAATTCATTGGTTATGCCATTTGGACTCACTAATTATCTAGCTAATTTTATGAAACTCATCATGATTTGTTTCACTCCATCTATGACACTTTGTCATTATCTATATCAATGAAATTCTAATGTTCATTCAAACTTGGGATTATCATGTTCGCATGTCTGTGAATCTTAAAAATTTTGTTTTTAGGTAGCCATCTCTTTCTTATTTGGGTTTCTTGATTTTAGTAGAAGGAATCAAGCCCTATCTTCATAATGTGGATGCCCTCTTGAATTGGCCTATACCTCACTCTATGGTTAAGCTCAAAAGATTCCTAAGTGGTGTGAACTTCTATAGAAAGTTCATATTTCATTTCTCTACATTGGCCCATGCCTTGGATCACCTCTCTAAGCAACACCACTTTGATTTACTCTCCATACAAAGACTACCATTCAACAATTGAAAAATTGATTATGCTCACGCCTAGTCCTATGTATTACAAACTTTTAGAAAACCTTTGGAATTGAATGTGATGCCTCTCAATATTCCATTGGATCCATACTTAAACATAAGCCCATAATGTTCTCTATTACCAAAAACCAAACTCAATTACAATACATATGACAAGGAGTTTTATGTATTACTGCAGATTTTAAAGCATTGAAGGAACTTTATGGAGGGAATGAAAATAAACCATCATCCTTTGATATTTATAAACTCTAGATCCAAGATTCAAGATGAGTGACATATTAAGTGGGTTACCTACATCTAGCAATTTCAATTGGTGCTCAAATAAAATAAAGTTTGTAGTAATCAGGTTGTTGATTCCCTTAGTCGTTCGCCTAAATGTGCTTTTCATATTTTGGACATCTGGGTGCATGCCTATGATGATTAGAAGCACCAATACACTTCTACTCCCTACTTTGGTCCCATATTCTT
Source organism: Picea mariana (assembly GCA_032191745.1). NCBI lineage: Eukaryota > Viridiplantae > Streptophyta > Pinopsida > Pinales > Pinaceae > Picea > Picea mariana. Next base: position 144,548 of record JASDQU010242141.1, read on the forward strand.
CACTCTCCAACAACCTACTACATTTCTACATTATACAATCAAATACATATGGTTTTATAATATGCAACAGTGTTGTGTGCCCACTTCTAAGGACAGACTTATGCTGGTCCACAAAGTACATTATTTTCTCAATGGGGTTTTGGCTCTAATAAAACACTCCAACATTTGCAGAAACATTTCGTCTTTCCCTCTATGCCGCAACAATTCAACAATTTTGTCTATTGTTGCACCTTGTGTAGTCAACACAAACTTGCACACAACAAGCTTGGGTTGTACCAACTTCTCCTAATTTGTTCCCGGATTTTATTTTAAGTGTTCCAATGATATTCCAAAATCATGATTGTGTTTTTGTAGTGGTGTGCCACTTCTCTAAAATGACATTATTTTTTACTTGCACCAAATATATTATAGCCAATCAAACCATAAATCTATTCTTTCAACATGTTTGGACGTTTTTTGGACTACCATGCACCATCAAATCTAATATGGATGCACATTTCCTTAGCCAATTTTGGAAAGTACTTTTACAAATTTTCGGCTGCAAACTTAAATACTCCATTGTATTTCAACCCCAAATAGAGGGACAATCCTTTTTCAAATTTTAGACTGCAAACTTAAATACTCCATTGTGTTTCACCCCAAATAGAGGGACGAGTCAAGGTATCCAATCACACATTTGGACAATTGCTTCACACAACATATTTGAAAAATTGGTAGTGGGGAAACATTGTTACATTCAATCATTTCACTCCATCACAGGCGACTCCCCTTTTGAAGTTTGTTATAGGTAATAATTAATAGCCTCCTTTGAGTTTCCAGCTATCATACTCTTGGATTTTCCGCGTGGAGACTATTCTGTGCAACACAAATTCAAAATACTGCATGCCACAAACTTCATTGTTGAACACTCAAGACTTATCGCGCAGTGAGAAACCTACTGGATTTACTACGCGTTGTGATAAAACAATTAATATAATGATTTATGGATGTATAATAACAAAGTGTTATGCTTAGCACATAAACTCAAAAATACAACAGAAGCACATGAATTGTCAACACACAAACTACTTGATATATATTAACTTAAACACAGTGCACGAATGCAAGGTACAATGACTAATATTAGCTTCGACTCCAATGACTTCTTCTACTGACTTCACAGCACCAAAGCTTGTGCTCTCAAATTTCTTGGACTCCTCAGGTGTTGTTGTTTCTCCTTCATGGCTCTGTTCTCTCTAACTCTCTGCTTCTTCTCTACATCATCTCTCGACTAAATAAAGACATAGACTTATATGGACTCCGACTGAGACTTCCTGTAGAAGTAAGAATGAATCAACATTAAAGACGACCATTAATATGAATAACTCTTTAACTACTTAACTGAACTCAAGAAGATAAAGATCGGCTCCATTTATAACTCCCCTTCTTGTCGACTAACTTAGACTGAGTTTGAGTAAACGTGTGACTTTTCATTTGCAGACTAACATACATACTGACTGACTGATAATTTGACTGACTGAAAAAAATAATGACAAATTGACTGACTGACAAATCGACGAAGACGTGAAAATATCACCTACTTTTAATTATTATTTCCAAAACTCCCCCTTAATTATAAGAAGGCGAGATTACACAAATTTTACATCAAAATTGAGTTTAGAATTTTACTGTCACTCAGATTTTACTATGCAGACTCTTAGACTACTGCAAAAATGCTAAATTCATATCTTGCTAAATTCTTTGTAAAAATATCTGTGCGTCTTTGTTAACTCCCATTTCACCATAAAATAATAGGGATATGGAGGTCAGCCGAACATAAGGAAAGAATCATGGGTCAAGAGCCTGTAGCATGTATTTAACCATAGGAAGAGTTCCCATTTAACCATAGTTCAGCGAGTGGCTTAGAAGCTTGGTTCCGACATGTGTTCTTGGAAAGTCCAGCGTGTGTCCTTCATAGCAGCGCGGTAGTGGAAAGGAAAGCGAAAGCCTCATTAAAAGCCTCATTAAAAGCCCATATCACAAGAGCAGTCATTAGCAGTCATTACCAAAGCAGTAGCAGTAAAAGTCTCATGAAAAGACTTCTGACTTGCCTAATTACTTGTACTAGAGGAGTTCATTCTTTTGACGTGCAAAACTCTAAACATACCTCTTTGTTATTCACCAATTCTATGATTAAATGATACCTTGTATCAATGTGCTTAGTTTTCTTGTGAAACACATGATTCTATGATATAAACATGATGGATGAACTGTTGTCACAAAATGTTGTCATTGGTTCATGTTGTTCCTGCAACAAATATTTTAACATTCTGCTCATCCAAATTGCTTGACAAGTTGTGCTTGTAATTGAGACGTACTCTGTTTCTACTGAAGACAAAGTCACTATGGGTTGCTTCCTTGATTCTCATGACATCATACCTGTTCCAAAATGAAACGTATACCCATAGGTACTTTTCATGTCATCTATGTTTCCTCCACAATCACTGTGAGTGTATCCAATAAGTCTGAAATCTTCTGAAGTAGAGTAACTAATGCCAAATTCTTTTGTTCCATTCACATATCTCAGGATTCTTTTTCCTGCCTTCCAATGTGATTCTTTTGGAATTTCCATGAACCTTGAAATTAGGCTCACTCCATACACAATATCAGGTCTTGTCACTATTAGATACATAACACTTCCTACTAGTCTTTTAAACTGTGTGGGATCCACCTTGGGCCCTTTATCTTCCTTGCTTAACTTCAATCCTGTTATGATATGTGTTGGGGCTGCTTTTGAATTTATCTTGTTGAATCTTTTCAAAATTTCATGTGCATACTTAGACTGTGAGATAAATATATTAGTTTTGTACTGGTGAACTTCTATTCCCAAAAAATATCTCATAAGCCCCAAATCAGTCATTTCAAATTCATCCTTCATGACTGACTTGAATTCTTCTATACCAAAATCACCTATAAAAATCAAATCATCTACATATAAGAAAACAATTAACATATTGCCTTGTTGATTTGATTTGATGTATTGTGCTGGCTTACTTTCACATCTCTGAAATTCATTCTGTGTGAGATACGAATGTATGCAACTGTACGAAGCTCTAGGAGCTTGTTTTAATCCATACAGTGGTTTATTTAATCTGTACACTTTGTTTTCTTGTCCTGGAACCTCATAACCTTGTGGTTTTTCCACATATACTTCTTCTTCTAAGTTTCCATTCAAAAATGTTGACTTTACATCCATCTCATAAAATGGCCACTTGTACTGTATGACAATTGTTAACACAGTTCTTACTGTGTCCATGCATGTAATTGGTGCAAATGTTTCATTGAAATAAATTCCAGGTTGTTGTGTAAAACCTCTTGCAACTAACCTTTCCTTGTGCTTCTGCACATTTCCTTCTGCATCTTGCTTGCTTTTATAAATCCACTTGACACTTATCACATCCTTTTCATTAGGTACATCAACTAACTTCCATGTATTATTTTTCTCTATGCATTTGATTTATTCATCCATGGATTGTGCCCATACATCATCTTTGACAACTTCTTCAAATGTTAATGGATCATATATTTGTGAAAACAAAGAAAAAAATAAAAATGAATTTGATGCGTCCTCATTATTGTTATAACCCTAAATTGCACCATACATGCATACCTGGCATCGGGCCATCTCACTTACTATTTTTGCCAAGCCATCACTGAGCAACTCTTCTTAAAAACCATATTTTTGAAGATGTACGTGCCCTGAACCATTACTACCCGCGTACAGATGCTTGTTTCACCACTACATCTTGCATACATATGCTATCTGCACCACTAAAGCCCGCGTATACTCGCAAAAGTTGTAAAAATTAAAAAGCTGCAAGGAATTCGTTGAGATTACGGGCTATTGGGTAGTTTCCTAACTGTCCCACCGCCTATAGCCCGTCACCCAACCAAATAACCATATTTTTTTCATACAAAAGGAGGTGTTGGGGCTTCATTCCAAAGCTAATCATAATAATAGTGAAACTCTGCACATTTCACTTTCTCCCCTTGCCCCAAGAATTTGCAGCCACATTGTGAGTTTTGAGCCAGAATTCCCTATTCTTGCCTTTTTCCTCCATTGCAAGCCTAATCCGTTCCCTAGAGAGAGCTGAAGAGGAGAAAGATACGTGGAAGTGCAGTTGAAGCTTGGTGAAGAGGATCCCAAACCAGATTCGAGGAGCATTCGCCGATCTCATTGTAAGTAACTTTGTGAGATTAATAAAAATGAATATTTTTTCTGTCCTGAATATGATGTGTTCAATCTTTATGTTTGATTTATATTTGATTATGACATCTAACCCACTAATTACTATATAAGATGCATGTTTGCAGTTCTTTTTTTTTCTATTTATGAATGGAGGTTGGCCTTGGGAGGAGACTTGTAGTCGAGGAACAACTGAATGCAAAAGGATTGACACCGGATGCGAAGTTTAAGGTAGAGTTACCATATATTTTTACCTTGTGTTTTATGCATGAATGTGGGGTGTATTTGGGGTAGTTGTTAAAAAGTAGGAGAATTTAGATTGTTAGCTCTACCTACATGTTGAACCCTAGTGTAGTCCATAGGGGGGTTTTTCCACTATAGACAAATTGGAGACCATATTGTGGAAGCCTCTAGGGTTTTTAGGGGATATTGTTTTGGGTGTTTTAATTGGTTTTGATTACCTTTTTGAGTTTTCTGTAACTTTCTAAGTCTTTAAGGGATTCTGGTTTGCCATATTAGTACTCCCTGCCTTGTCAGCTTGACTGTTATTTTTATTTTTGAGAAGTTACAGAGGTGTACGCGGTCTGCAGTGGGTCTGCACATGTACATACACGCCCTACCATTATACAGCTTGCGTACATACACAGGCTGCTTAAGTGTCAGTTGTGTGCTTGTGTCAAGAAAATCTTTCTAAAAGAAGAGCCAGTCAACCTCTTCCGTGATTGAAGTCATACTTCTCAGGGTTTTCTTGATCTAGTACTGGTCTCTATTGTTATAGTCTATAGCCTAGGTTTGACGTCATTTTAGCTTATCTTTATCAAGATTTCTTGTGTTTTCTTAGTAAGGGTTTAAGACGAGTTTGTGAGTCTTTTCTGATCAATCTATTTAGTATTGTCAGTGACTCCCTGTGGTCCGAAGTAGACCTGAAGTCAGTTTTTGGTCTTGTCTTGTCTTGATTTTTTCCTTTTTACTTTCTTTAGAAGAAAATAAAAATAAATCATTTCAAGTTTCTTATTTTGAAGCATAAAAAAAAAAAAAAATTATTTCTTTGTTTGGTTAAGTAGTTAGGATAGTTGTCTTTGCTTATCAGGAGAAAGAGTGCTTTCTTAATTTCTTTACTAAATGATTAGAACACTAAGTAGCTCGTAGTCGAGTGGAATATTGTTTTGGGTTTTTATTTTAAAAGATCTTAGAAAAAGTAGTTACGAAAAGTTGGCTAAAGAGTGTAAATTTGCAAGTCTTTATTTGTCAAAAAGAAGTAGTTTGCTTTCAGTTTCATTTAATGCTATTCTCTTTCGTCTCTTACAATACACCACTAGTTTCATTTCCGTTTCCTTGAATTTAAGACAAACCACTTAAAATTAATGCTTAATTAAAATTTATTAGACTTTATGTTTGTAGGGTCCATCAACTAGTCTAGGCTAGAGCCTTGATTTAGGTTGGACAAGAAACTCTTCAAGGCTATAAAACAAACATACGAGTCTGAGCTAGGGAGTGTGAAAAGTCCAGTAAATGTGAAAGTTATCCGAGACCCCCCTCTAACACAGAGGCTAAACACAAGGTCACATGCGGAAAGGTAGCGGAGATAACCCCTCCAAAGCCGGACCAAGCGTAGTGGGGAACACATATAGAGGACTTGTCTTGGGATTCCATTGATCACATTTTCCATGGAGCTTTGTGGGTCTTGAATCCGTTCGAGGTCCTCAGTAGTCTTCTAGAACACTTTCTTTCGATACCCTCGATAGGTTTTAGGCTTGATACCCTTCTCTTTGCGGTTTACTTGACTTTCGACTGTATCCGCCTGGTGATTGTTCGCGTGTTGTCAACCTAATTGCCTTTATTTTAGTGACTTACACATGTGATTGCAGGGGTATACCATGGTACCTAGGACAGACATCGGGCCACTCTTTGCAGAGTATACCCGGAGGGTTCTTTCGTATTCGAGTTTCACTTGCACCGGTAAGTTGCTCTAGTGTTGGCTGGTGTAACTGTTCTTCCAACTAACTAGTGGTTTGATTTCTTTATCTCATAGGAACTCTTTCTAGTGTGTGTTGGTTTTCAAAGTTAGTAAAATCCCTAGTGTGTCATTGATCTTCTCATAAAGTGGAATATCAAGAGCTCCACCGGTCGCGAAGGCTTCAGGGCCTATCGCCGGTTGAATTGGAGCCACCCTCGCCACCGCGAAGGCAAAGACTTGACCAGCAAGGGTCATTTGAGGCAATCGAGCCATAGGGAACTATACTCGAGCCATCCCTGAGAGAAGAACTCTCGCATCTGGAGGAGCCTACTATTTCTGACCTTGGAGTGGAAGCTCTCGGGCCGTATAACCCTCTGATCACTGATTTGTTGGCACCCATCATGGTACAAGTTGTCCCTCCAAGGGTAACTCATCGCGAGCATCAAATAGTCTTGCAAGCAACAATGGAAGAAAACATTGCTACTTCATTAGGGAGTCCTCACACTCCCTTTACGACTGCCACTGCAGGGGGCGTTCCGTCTCCTAACCCACCTTCGTCGGTCCAAACCACCCTGGTCTTGACCGCCTCTACTTTGGGTAGTGGTCTGATTTCGTCTATGGAAGAGATCACTGCTCTTTTCACCTAGAGTGCGACAGGCCCTCCGTTCTCATACGAGATGCCTGGATTTGATACAAACTCTATCCTCTCCTAGTCCACCCTACAGACCATGGGTCTAGGGGCAGGGAGCTCTAACACTCCTCTGCAAGGGTCCATGGGGGGCACCTCATGCCCCTATAACTCTTTCCATTATGGTGGGGGTCATATAACTTCGTCCTCCCCCTTACTAGGCGGTGCTCCACAATAGCCCGTCTAGCCGAAAATGAACAACAACTTGTTCGGAGCATGTAGTCAAGGACTTTCTTCCAACACCACACCGGTGGGTTCTTTTTCGTTTTCTTTGTTCGACGCGTTTGGTAACAACGCATTCTTGTCAGCTCCCGTCTCGGCCGAGGGAAACCTTGGTTTTGGATCATAAAATCCTATGCAGGGTACTATTCCTACACAGGGGGAAAACACCTCTCAAGGACCTTGGAATCCGTGGGAGGGATCAATCCCCTTGTCAGGGATGTCGATCAGGGGCAACCCCTTCCATGGAAAATGGAACCCCGGGAAAGACTCAGTACCTATGCCCGTCGGATTGGCAGGGGGAAACCCTTTCCATAACCTTTGGAATACAACGTCGGGAGCAATCCATTCCCAACCCTCAACATCCAATTACAGGAGTCAATCGATGACATCTCAACAAGCGCAGTATCCATATGTTGGCCATGACCATGGTATTTAACAGAACCCTGGTCAACAACCTAACTTTTCCTGGCAACCTGGTGCCAGCCAAATTCCAGGCTCCTTTCCTCCTGTACATACTCAACAACCTAAGCTACCATTCTGGCAACATTTCATTTTCCAGACTTGTGAAAATTGTTAAACGACCCAATCTGTCATGATCCACATTGACCTCCAATGCCGACCAAGTTTCCCTCAGACATCCCAAAGTTTGAAGGTAAGACTAACGAAGATCGAGGCAATCATGTGACCACCTTTCACCTATGGTTCTTGTCCAACTCGTTGAGAGACGACTCCATCCATTTGTGTCTGTTTCAATGCACTCTTATCAGGACTGCTGTGAAATGGTACATCAAGATTGAACGCTCAAGATACTCTACTTTTGGCGAATTGGCAACGATTTTCTTAAACAATTTTCAATTACCTGTGAGATACGATGCCGACATCGAATTACTGGCCAAATTTGAGTGAAAAAAGGCTGACCATATCTCAGATCAAATCCGAGAATGGCAACGTCAGAAAGGTTTGATAAAAGTACCAGTTCCATCAACATTCCTGCTGGAGTGGTTCCTTAAGTCTTTGGTACCTCAGTTATCCAAAGACGTAACAACGTTGGGAGTGTTTTCTGAGGAAGAAGCAATAATGAGAGCTCAATAGCTAGAACTGATATACTCTCAGTCTGGTTTACTTTACGAAGTTTTTCCAGATGTGCCATGGTCCATTATTGACAAGACCAGACATAAGTATGGAACACATGCCAATGGTATCATTGGTTCAGCACAAGCGAAGCCTGCTGATCATCTATCGAATCAATTGCAACAATTGTCGATACAAAATATAGTGGCCATCCAAACCACTGGTTTGGCTGCTCCTCCTACTCAAGCATTGGATGTACATAGTGTGCAATCGACAAATCCAAAGGCCAACCAGCAGGCTGACAGAAAGAAGAAACAACGAAACAAGGGTAAGGGGGATAAGAAACCCACCAATAATGTTGGTGGGGGCAACATAGAGAAAATAAAGTTCAAGCATCTGTGTAACCTTTGCACGGAAGACCACCTGACTCACCTATTCCCTCTACTTGCGGAGGCCCAAAAGCTATTGCCACAACAATAGCCTATTGTGTTAATGAACTCATTTCCACATGGGAAAAATTTAACTCAAGCCTCTGCGAACGCGGATGGGGG
>JASDQU010242142.1:58117-68678 GCA_032191745.1 Picea mariana
CCTATATGTATATTGTATTGTAAACAATGTATCACTATGAATGAATATAGAATATGTTGGTTTTCCCGGTTTGGGTTTCCAGGGGAAAAATCTCTATGTAATGTTTGTATTTGCCATTGTATCTTTTCTGTTCTTTTACTGAAAATCTGTTTGCAGTAAATATTGTACAAGGTTAAAATCTACATTTTGAACTATCATATCTTGTAATGACTGATAGCCAAATATAATACCCCTGTGCCTGTAAAAATACTTTTGTCCTTCCACTCTACATCTCATACTTTAAACCATTCTGACCAGTGAACAATGGTACTCCATTCTCAGAATAATCCATGATCTCCTTCCAGTGGTTAAATTGTTTCTTGAAGGAACCTTCTCTGATACCAATTGTTGGATTACTAAGAGGGGGGGTGAATCAGTAATAGAGCAATTTAATCCCTTTTAACCATAAAATGCAAGTGTTATATCAATGTAGCATTATCATCCAATAGTTGCAGAGTAAATAAACAATGAACAAATGAACAATCATACACATACACAGTACACAAGTGTTTTTACGTGGAAACCCAAAGCGAGAGAAAAACACATAATGCCTTTTCTTATATGTCTTTAAGAATTACAATCATTGGAAACACCAACTTCCTTTGTTTTCCAGCTGCAACTAGAAGAAGGCTCCAACCCCCTAGTTTATCAGGAGACAACCCGAGGGAAGATCCAACTCCCCAATTCTCTAGCTACAACCAGAAGGAGGCTACAACCCCCTATCTTCTCCAGATACAACCGGAAGGTGGCTACAACCACCTATCCTTGCCCCGTCCAACCACGTTGATGTAGAAGTAGAATGATGGAACCACTGTCACACTATCACTGTAAGATATACCATTGTAACAACCTGTACCACTGACCTACAACCAACCAACCTGTAATCAACCTATACCATAAACAAGTTCATCAACCATGCACCAACCTGTACCAATTATGCATCAAATTGTGACTCATCAAGATTTACCAACATCATCAACTATACACCTCATGTATGTGCCAACTCATCAACTACTTGTCTCAACCATGTACCCAACATGTACCTCAACCAAAAGCCCTCATCAATTTCATCATCCAAATATGATTTGTAACTCTATAATAGACTTGGTGTATATGATCACATACCTACAAACCTTCTTTAACTTTAACAACAAGAGACTAGCATTTTCATCAAACTTTACTTTAGTCTCACATGACTAATTTTGGATTAGTCAACAACCCTAACTTGCAATAATCATAACTATGTACCTGTAATGAATAAAGATATGGAAATAGTACAAAATGTTCTTCAATGTCTTTTATGCAATTCCTCCAGGTTTCACTATTTGGATCCTCTCAAAAAATGAGTTATAGGAAAAATGACATACCTTATTGAATTCTGGCTTATTCTAGAGAGTGAAATTGTAGAGCGTTCCCCGCATGGAATATTTGTTGTATGCATATGAAAATTGTACACATAATACTACAGACTGTACTCTAACCAATACATTTGGTCTTACTGAATTTGGATCTGTTATGAATAAGTTATGACATTTTTACTCGAAACACCTCTTTTAGACTAGTTTCAGGACTAGCCACAAACCTTATTTTCCACGGAGTGTAAGTCCAAAAATAAAAAGACCCACAAGATGAAATTTTTATGACAACTACTTGAATATGTTTCTACAACGGCCTCCCAATTTCACTATCTGAATCATTCTAAAAATTTTTTTATTGAGAAAATGGTGAGATGACCTATAAATAACATACCTTAGAAAGCATCATCAAAAGAATTTATCCTTCTTTGAATTTCGACCTTATTTACTTCACCTTCCCTTTGAAATTCGGCTTAGATATCCTTTGATTACCTTAGTCACTTGTAGATATTCAATATGCTTAAGTGTAATTAAAATGATAGACCGTTGCCTCTTATTATACTTTCATGTAGCTTCCTCAAGGGGTTACCTTCTAACCATCTTAACCCACTTTCCTTTTTTTTAGGGCTAACCCACTTCTAACCACTTGTCCACTTAGTAATTTCTCCATTAACTTTATTATTTAAATAATTTATTTTTTATCCACTTTAACTTATAGTACATTCATCACTTCACTTTATTATTTAAATTACCTTATAACCGTCTTAACTCACTTTCCTTATTTAAGGGCTAACCTACTTCTAACCACTTGTCCAGTTAGTAATTTCTTCATTAACTTTATTATTTAAATAATTTTTTTTGTATCCACTTTGACTTATAGTACACTCACCACTTCACTTTATTATTTAAATAATTTCTTCTTTGCAACCACTTTGACTACTTTGACATTTTGGGGCTTCTAGATGACTCGTGAGGGTTCTCCAACTTCACATGGCCATAACTCTCTAACCGTGAGGAGTTATGTGAAGTTCCACATACCAATGGAAATGAAATAACATGTACTATCCATCTAGAATAGTCTTTCCTGCAAATATATAAAAACTCATACCATTATTCATCAAACAAACTTGGGTCCATTACCCAAACCTTTGTGCTACCATAATTTGCTACCGAACTTTCTTCAAGGGTTGACATCAATGACAACCAACCCAATTAATCAACATGAAGTGAGTAAAATGAGAAATAGAATGAGAGAAAAATGGATCGTGTGAGTGTTTTAATCCTAACAAACCTTATCCATGCATTTTGAATCCATTTGAAACCTTGTCTTTGTTCCCAAACATCAACAAAGGGGTGAAAAATGCCTCATCGTGCGAGAGCGACAAGGAGCACTCGGGTAGATTTTTTTTTTCTTCATGGAGTGCTCCTAAGATGAACAGGGAGCACAAATTTTATGAAGGGATCATGCTCCTAGAAAATTATCCCAGAAGGGAGCATTTAGGAAGTGCACTTTAGGAGTGGGGGATGGGGGCTCCCCCACAACCTGGGTGCCTAAGTAGAAGTGGTTGAAGTTGTCTAACAAGGATGTGAAATTTATCTTCATTGGCTATGGCATTGGTGTAAAAGGGTACAATCTTTATGATCATGTGGCTGCAAATTTTTTATATAGAAGGAATGTTATTTAAAAAGAAGTTAAGCCTTCTCCAACAATAGTGCAACCAAAAGAGGATGAGAATAAGTCAGTGTTTCAACTACGATCCAAGACCAAGAAAGATGAACCAAAAAATGAACAAAATGTCCATGATGGACTTGATGAGGAGGAAGGTTTAGAGAGTTTGGAAGAGGAGGAAGAAACTCCACCTCAAACTTTAAGGAGGTCCACTAGGCAAAGAAGGAAACAGTACAAGTATAATTATAATCTGTATGATTTTAGTTGTATATTTTTGTTTTTTGCTAACCAATGAGCCTAGAAATGTGAAAATAGTGGAGATATAAGATAAAGAGTCCTGGAGATTGCCCATGGATGAGGAAATGGCCACACTTAGAAAAAATGATACATGGGACTTGGTACCATTTCCTAATGGAGATAAACCCATTGGATGTAAATGGGTGTTCAAAGAGAATATTGGTTTAGATGGCAATGTTGAAAAACATAAGGCAAGGTTGGTTGCGAAAGATTATTCCCAGGTTGAGGAGATAGATTATGGTGATATCTTTTCCCTAGTTGCTAAGTTAACATCTATTAGGTTTCTATTATCTACAACAACAATTTTTCATTTAGAAATAAAATAGATGGATTTGAAAACATCATTTCCATATGTTGAATTGAAGGATGAGATCTATATGACAAAGATAAAGCACTATGTTGAAAAAGGTAAAGAGTCAAATTGGTTTGCAATTAAAAAAAGTATGTATATAGTTTCAAACGGTCTCCTAGAATGTGGTACAAAAAGTTTAATTCTTTGGTGTTGGGATTGGGATTTATGAGATCCAAATTAAAGCACTATGGGTATTACAAAGACGATGGTGGTCATTTCCTTGCGGTCACTCTATATGTAGATGATATGTTATTCTTTGATAACAATAAGGATGCGATTCATGATTTGAAGTCTCATCTTTCAACACAATTTGATATGAATGACTTGGGGGCTGCAAAATATATCTTAGGAATGGAGATCAGGAGAGATAGAGAAAATAGAAAGCTTTAGCTGAGCTAGAGTAAGTATGTAACTCTGTGCTACAACATTTTCGCATGGTATATTGTAGACCATTGAGTGTTTCGATTTCTTCGAGAACAAAACTTTCAATTGAGTAGTGTCCTACAACACCTGCAGAGATGGAGGATATGGCTTATGTTTTATGCTAGTGCAGTTGGTAGTTTAATGTATCCTATGGTCTCTACTAGACTAGACATTTCCCAAGCAATGGGAGTCTTGAGGCGATTCATGGCTAATCATGGATGTAAACATTGGGTTGCAATAAATAAGGTTTTCAGGTATTTGCAAGATACTTTTGAATATTCTATTTTCTATCATAGTGATGTTTCAGGGGACCCACACTTAGTGGATATACAGGGTCATGTGGATTCTTATTGGACAGGGGTGTAGATAAAATGAGATCTACAAGAAGATACATGTGTTTGGATTGTTTAGTAGAGCAATAAGCTAGATGAGCACACGACAAGCTATGGTCACTTTGTCCACTATAGAGGTAGATTATATGGTAGCTACTCATGTCTATAGGGAGGAGAGATGGGGGGTGGGGGTGGCCCCCCCTCCTGTAAAGATTTTTACTTTTTTCTAATTGTTTTTTACATTGTTTTAAATTCTTGTTTTTTTTACGTTTTTTTTTTTAATTCTTTTTTATTTGTTTTTCTTTTTAATTTTCTTTTTAATTTTTTTTATATGCTTATTTTATTTAAAAATTGTATATTAGATTTTTTTTTTAAATTTTGGTAAATGCATTTTTTTTTTAAATTCTATTTTTTAAAATCTTTATTTTTTCATATTTAAAAAAAATGCTTTTCTTTTTCTTTTTAAAAATGGTCCTTTCCTTTCAAGCCATGGTTTCTAAAACATTATAATTTTAAGCCCCCCAAAAGGAGGGTGCTACTGATATAGTTTCTTTTTTATTCCATGATTGGTCTTAAGATTTTAGTTTCAAGGGTACCGGTTGTCAAGGCCACGATTTCAAAAAATTTGTAATTTTTCCCTTAAGAAAACATAAAGCTACTATTGGGAGCACCACTTTTTGATTAAGGGGTTGATTTTAAGGATTTGATTCCAATGGTACCGATTGTCAAGTCCAAATGTTTCAAAGAAGTTGTGCTTTTAACCTCAAAAAAGAAAAAAAAAAAACGATGTTGTTGGTGCTACTTTTTTATTCCGGAGTTGATTTAAAGGATTTTGTTGACAACATTATGACGGTGTTAAGGCCATGGTTTCAAAAGGTGGTAATTTTAACCTCGAAAACAAGGGTGCTATCAGTGGCACCACTCTTAGAAACAAGGGTTGATTTTGGTGTTTTTGACAAAAAAAAATGGTTTTTTAGGGCTAGAGTTGTTGTTTTGAGGTCACAATTCTCATCAAGTTGGTAACTATAGGCTTATGGCCCCTATCAATTAGCTCACAGTTTGATGCATTCTCCCTTATACTCTTGCAAGGTATATGAAAAGTAGGAGAATGTTGAGACATGGGTGTTATAAACCTTGTCATCTTATAGTGTAGTGGGTAATGATTGTTGTGCAATAGCAATGAATAAATGTTGAACCATTGTAGGGAATAAATGCAGATCACTAGCAGGAAATAAATGCTAGGCATCAACAATTGGCCAATTAATTGTCGGTGGTTTCTAGCATGTAGAATTGGAAAACCATAAGTGGTTTATGGTTTTGTTATGCCTATTTATTGAGTACCAAGGTTGGAGAAAAACAATGTGTGTGCATTTTTAACTTAATGTTCTGTTGTTGAAATTCCTTAGAATCCTTATGTTGTTGTTGAATACTCTTGTTAAGAGCACAACGACTCTATAATGTATTGCAAACATTTAGTTGTTGAATAAGACATTGAGCGTGCTTTAGAGCGTGGGGTTTTTCTCCCAAAAGGATTTTCCATAACAAATCATTGTGTAATGGTTTGCTATTTCTTTCTTTTGTTTTATGCTTATCATCTGCAACTGTTTGTTGTAGGAAGTGTATTCCACACCTCTTATTCCTTTTAGACTATAAAGGGAAATAGTTCTAGTGCTAGCTTCTTTGGTATGAGTAAGATGAAAGGATTATTTAGCGGTTGGATTGAGGGCTTTAAACTTGTGCACTATGACTAGTCCCTCGAACTCATTGATTTTTGGTCAACAAGGCCTATACAATGGGGTTTTGTTTGGAAGGTCATTCAATTGCTATATCCAAAAAAGCATTTAGAACATTCTTTTAACTAGTTTCACATGAAAAGGGAGGTTTTTCTATGAATATCCATATCCCCATAAGCATCCACCCATTTTTAATAGACTGGACATCAAAAGGAGGATTGCAACTTCTAAAGTTTGTTGATTTATTAAAAAATAGTTTTTTTTTCATTTTAAAATCACTATTCATATATTTCTAATCATTGTTAAGGTTGCAACAACATAGGTATTAGAGGGAGACTAATGAATAATATAGCATACGTAGAATTCATTGAATGAGGAAAGCAAGGTAGCTAGATCATAGTAACAGAGAGAAAGGACAGAGAGCGACAGGAACATGTTAACCCCCAAATTACTTGCACAATTAGAGGGTTAATATCTGACTAGATTCCATCATGTTGGTTCCATTACAAATGCATCTAGGTTCTCACAATGACCATAGCTTGCTACAAAGTCAGTTTCATTAGATTATGAGAAATTGTTATTTTTAGTAATTTGTTTTTTTTCCAGGGGCGAGAGTTCTGGGACCTGCATGTCAAAGATGTTTAAATATTCCTGGTACTTGCGAGCTCATGATAGTGATGATCTTGTTTCAGGGGACATGCAAGCAGTTTCACAAAACTGTTATTTTTAGCAGTTTGATTTTCAAGGCTTGCATGTCGATTCTAATCACATATTTGAGTTCCTTGTAGAAAAGAAAGTCTAATGGCATTGCTTTCATTGACATGCAAGTTGTTGCTATTTTTAGTAATATCTATTTTTAGAAAAGCTATATTTGACAATAGCATCATATTACCTTCATTTTCTATTTTTCCTATTTTTATTTTTTTGGAGCTGGAGTTTTATTTTTTTGGAGCTGGAGTGCTTTTTTGGGTGTTTATATATTTAACAATTTCTATTTATCCCAGATATACGATGCTATGTCATGGTTCTAAGTGTATAGTGGTTTCCAAGTTCCAATGGATGAAGGATGATGAGTCAAATGCACTATTGTGCAATGGATTATTCTTCACTGTGACACATGGCAACCATTCAAAAGTTTCCATTTTGATGTGAAGATTAAGCTAATTTTATAAGTCTTATATCCTCTTCCTTGTTGTAATTGACATATTTGATATTTTAAGAGACGTTACGTTGATTGGCTATGCAAAGTTGTCATGATTTTTATTTATCCTAATTGGCCTTCCTATGTTTATTTCTAATTATCCTAATTGGCCTTCCTATGCTTAGTTGCTATTATTGTTACGTTTGATAAGTATAAATGCGTAATTCGACCTCTCCATCCAATTTGATTGTGAGATAGCTTAAACCCAAATTTGTTTTGTTATTTTTGTTTTTGATGGCATGTGTGTGAACGAAAAGCCTGGACTCGTTTTCCTATGTCCAATTTGCAAACATGTTAATGTGCCAAAACTCAAATTTTGCTTTAGCAAGAGACTTACTATAGTTAGCAATAGGTTTTCTTGTCAACAATATCAAGCCTAAAAGCTAGTCGACTGCTCTTTCTATAGTTAGCAATTAAAAACTGGTCATTGCTTTATCCAATTTTTGCATGGGGTTTATATTAAACCCTAATTTGATTAGCTTTAGCCAAAATTAGTATGATAAATATTTTCTGGAAAATTTCTCATCCACTGGCAAGTTCGTTGGGGAAATTATTTATGGCAGTTTTTTTTATGAGAGATAGCCTTTCAGCGTGCATGTGATTTCATTGATCGAGGAAATTCGCTCAGCAGCAAAAACAATGGTGATAATTCTGGAAACTATATTAAAGTTAACAGGGATACTATACTAAAGTTTACAGGGATTGGCCTGTTCTTTCTGTCTGAAGAGAATTGTGTGGAAAATATGTGTTCCAGCACATTCATATGCCTAATTTAGCGTTGGAAATTAATGGAAACAACAAGGTTTTAAACACAGCAGTTACAGGAAATATGCCTAGACAAGTGGCATCTGACATGGCATTTCCAGCACTCAATCACAGAAAATCCAGCGCTGTGAGGAGTTGATATTTACATCTGTTTTTGACAGTTTTGGAACGCTGCCCTCAAGGTCTGTGTTCCTTTCTAGCGGTCATCTAACCTCTGAAGGGTATTGATTAATGGCAACGTTGAGATGATGCATTCCTAGCAGATGTTATCAATACAAGTAGTAAAAATGTCATCCATAGTATATATATGCAAATTTGTCCTACTTGCAGATGAATATTACATTATTATGAAGTTATAAATGTCATTCATAGTATATTAATGATTAATCATTCAAGCATCAACTATCTAACAATTACAAACATACAAATTGTTATAATGAAAAAGACTATCCACCAACTATCAACACAACCAAAGGATTATGTTTACAAATTAGGTCATAGATCATAAGTTCTAAAATGATAATTTAACTGAAGTATGAAGACTAAAAGGTCGAAGGACCTTTACACTAAATTGAGTTGAAGTATATGACATATAAAGTAGTGAAAAATGAGAAACAATTATTCTAATCTCTATCTACTTTTTCTTCCTCTTTTCATCACCATGATTTTCGCTTGAGTGTCCATGCCTTAGTGGAGCCAAAGCCAAAACCAAAGCCAAAACTGGAGGTAATTGTGTAGATGGAAGTGGAGTTAAACATTAATCCCCTACTGTTGGAGTCCTAGTAAGGGAAACCATGGTAGTAGAAGATGATGGCATCTCATCAATATCAAAAAGAGCACTCTCCAATTGCTCCAAAATCAATGCTTCATTATCCAAATTATCCTCCTCTGGATTGTTGTCCCAACTCTTATATGTTTTATCCATCTTTAACTCCTCACAGTAACAGGACAACAATCGCAAGTTGTAATGCACATAAACCAAATTCTTTGATTGGTTTACATTCAACATATTTTTTTTGACATTGTGGATAAAACCGTAGGTGCTCCAACACCTCTCCGTGGAAGAAGTGTTTACCACTTGTGAAAGCACCCATGTTACTAAACATTGTAGCTATGGGGTAGAATTTCCATGCATGTTCCAACACTCGAGACAAGATAGATTCCCTTGATCTCTAATTGCATGGTTGGTCCCAAAGGCATGGTTTCCACTAATGTAGTGGCTCAATTGTTTATGTATGGTATTAGACTCCTCATCAGGGACCGACTTGTCTAATGCTTGCATATAACTAGCTTGAACCTTTGGATCTTTGTGTGGTTTTCTCTTCATCCTACCACGAGGAGCTGGTGCTTGTAGCCATGATATATGATAATACTTTGGTGTAAGAACGTATGCTAAGGCATGTAGTGAAACATTTAAAATTTTCCCATTGTTTCTTCACCTCTATATGAACATGATTATATAAGTTCACATCTCTAGGCTGAACAATGCCCTTAATTTGTCCTAGCATGATGTCCATCTACTCATACACCTCCTGAACAATTGGTTGATCTAAATATGTAAACCGAATCATGTAATAAATTGTTCGGTTTGAATTTGCAAATAAACTGTATGCTTGACAATATCATGCATCAAAAGGTTCAATGTGTGCACCAAACACCCAAACCAAAAGATGTGAGGATGTGCCCACTCAATGATTTTTCCCGCTACCTTACAATTTTCCGTATTATCACTGATTACTTGAATCACATTAGAAGGACCAACATCATTCATGGTTTTTAGTAGGAGGTTTGAGTTTTTTTGAGTAGATGAAGTGATTGACGAGGAGTCATGCGTTGCAAGAAACACTACACCACTAGCCAAAACACTGAGAACATTTACAATTGTTGGTTTCTAACATTTGTCCAACCATCAGATACAATGGACACCCCATTATTTACCCACTCATCTATAAATTGCAATAGAGCTCTTTGGATTTTTTCCCTTTCCATGTCTTGTAACACAGTTCTATCTTTCTTATACCAAAGGCTCTTATATACTTGGGGGAATTTGTTGATTGTATGAGCCATCTCATGCCAATATGAGAAGTGAAGAACATTAAATAGATATGACATGCATAGAGAAACCACACCACTTTCATATCCACTTCATTCCTACCACCAACATCAAAGAATTCTACCATCATTCTTCTAGATCCACCCATGGTTCCACTAGCACAAGGGGATGCAAATGGGGTGCCACCAAATCTAAATAATGTTTTCGATTGAACCTTTTGATTTTTACCTTGCATTCTTTGTGCAACTTCCTCTATCTTGATGTATTTTTCTCTGTCTTCCTTTGATAACTTGGGGAAAATTGAGATCCCAATGCCCCCCTTATTATCATCACTCCCCAGTA
>JASDQU010242142.1:75468-97110 GCA_032191745.1 Picea mariana
ATTTGGAGAAACTTGGAAAAATACTACGTTGTTCTGTTTTTTGCAGTTATGGAGGTTTTTGCCTAACTGTTAACTTGTTCGATCGAAATTAGATTTAATGGAGATAGATCAGCCTTTATGGACCTTGTTGTTGACCATTCAATAAAGGCTGATGTAGATAGATCGGAAAATGCTCATGGAGTTTGAATTTAGTATCAACAGGGAAATATTTTCTTTCCTCAAGTGGGACTCATTTGGTATTATACGCCAAGTAAAATAGCTCATGCACATTAGAAGCACTGGTGAGGGATTTACAATTTGTTGACTAAAATATTAATGAGACCTCTTGAACTAATTATTTCCTCCAAGATTTAGTTTTTTCCTTAAATAGGTTTAAATCAATGATATTGGATCTCTATAAATATTGTTACCTAAACAAAATTATTAGTCCTATATGTGAACTTGAAATATCTGGAAAGGGTGTTTTTCAATACCAATGGCCTACTTTACCTGGATAGTGTTGTTGGAATTGATTCCCACACAAACTATGATAGATGGATTAGGTGTTGCTAGCTAGGGAGTTGGTGGTATTGAAGCAGAAGCTGCTATGCTTGGGAAGGTAGTATGGTTGAATGCATGGATGTTTATTTTTTTTTGTTTGATGATGTTATCAATAAATTGGACTCGAAGTGTTAATGACTGGAGTTGCTTAATCATAGGGTTGCTGATTTGAAAAGTCGATGCTCCATTATTAATATAATTATTAAAAACATTATAATTCAAAAGAGTTCTGTATTATTTATTCATGGATGTCATCCTTAATAAACCCATTTCATACAAGGGGATTCTAACTGAGCACCTGTCAACATGGAACTAGCCAAATGCCTAATAACATTAACAACAACTAATTGATCTAACTCCTTAGACTTGAATAAAAGAAGAAATGCTTTTCTAACATAAGACTTTTACAATGTCTTAATATAGAATATACAGTGGGTAGTGACCATTGCATTTGGAAAAAAACTTACCAAAAACCTGTCATTTAATTTAATATTACAGAATTAGGGCTTATACAATATCTTATTATAATGTATACAGTGGACAGTAGCCATGTCATTCAAAAATGAAAAAGAAGTCTTACCAATTGGCAATAACCAGTGATTTAATTTAATATTGCACAATTAGGGATGAATTTCAGTTGTTAAATGTTTAATAAGTTAAAGTGTACTCGGACATGTTTTTGTTGTTTAGCTGCAGGTCTTAGACTCACTAAAATATTTTCTGGAGCCAATTTATAGTGAAGTTATGGTAATTATGAAATTTTTTTATGCATCTGCAGTGAGCCAATTAGTATGGTTCTTCCTGGTGTTGTTGGTTTCAAATTAACTGGTAGTCTGAACAATGGAGTGACAGCTACCAACTTTGTTCTAAGGGTGACTGAAATCTTGCGAAGGCATGGCATGGTCAGTAAATTTGTTGAGTTATGGTAGGTTTCACTGTGCACCTTTGGTGTGTCTGCACTATTCTGGGTGTTTTCATGGTTGTAATTCTTTGAAGTTCTATGATTTGTGCTTGGAATTACTTTACAAAATACTTTGGAAGTTATTTTGTTTGAGGCCTTTTGTTATCATTGTATTGATTTAGGTGATGGTATGGATGAATTATCACATGCCAATGAAGCAAATATTGCATGCATGTCTCTATAGTATGGACAACCATTGCATTTTCCCTTATAGAGCATGTTACTCTGCAGTATTTGAGTTTAACTGGTCATAGTGATGAGGCAATGAGTATTTTTCATTCTCTGATTGCACTGTAAGTTAATTGCATTTGACATCCTTCTTTGTTGCTAACACAGTCTGGGGTCATCTGTAGGTGAAGATGATTGAGGCCTACCTTCGTGCCAACAAAATGTTTGTGGACTATAATTAGGTGGCCTGCACTATTATTTTCAATAAATTTTAAATTTTTTTGGAAGGGTATTGTATTTGTTTTAACTGTTTCAAAATTTGCTTGAATTACAACCACAAACAGAGAGGACTTATTCATCCTACTTGGTATTGGGTCTTTGATCTATTTAATCTTATATGTCAAGGCCAAAATGGTAAGTGTTTTTCTAAACTTCTGGCTGTTGTTTCAACTATTTGATTTTTGGAAAAACCAGGTGCAATTTTATCCTTATTTTGAAAAAGACAAAGATGGATCTCAAATTACTCTGCTCTGTTATGAAAGGCTGATATGGGACATCATGCTTTATCCCTCTTGTTGTTTTAAACCCCATGATCTGGTTACTCTAAAGGAAATGAAAGCTGATTGGCATGCTTGCATAGACAACAAGATTGGGTTTAAGTTGAGGTTAAAGGAAATGAAAGCTGATTGGCATGCTTGCCTAGACAACAAGATTGGGTTTAAGTTGAGGTTAATACATTTGCTTTCATATTTCACAAGAATTATAATTTTTTTAATGCATGCAGAGCATAGTTTTTTCATTATCAAGTAAACTTAAGTGGCTTAGACATAGGATTGTTGCTGTTTCCTAGCATTGAATGCACTTCTTTTCATTATTGAATTGAATATACAATAATTATCAATTGTGAAATTGTTTCTTCATTGATCAATAGTTACAATTTTGTAAAATAATCTAGAAAGAGATTTAATGTTTTGAAATAAACAACTTTGAACACTAATTGATTAGAACAACTCATTGAATAATCAATAATTCAGATTATTGATTTCAATATGCCCGATTAAACCCTCTCTTTTAATGAATTAAATCTCACTACAACTATTTGTGAATTCTGTTCATTTCTCTTGCATAAGGTGCATTTGAAAGAGAATTAAGATTTTCGTCATCCAAATGAAAGGGGTTTATAACTTTGGACGTCAGTGGATTCATCAGTGGCATTTTAATTTGTTATAAATGATCAATACTTATGATGACTCAATGATTTCTTTTTTAAAACTATCAAATATATTTTTGATACCACTGTTTTAGAGAGTGTGGTTTATTGATCTGGATTTTGTACGGAATGTCGAGATTAGTGGGTCATTAATATTGTTAATGTTGTTTTAACAATCTGTTTATGTTCATCCCTAAGGTTTTGCCATTCCGAAAGAAACAACAAGAAAATGGTCAAGAAATCGGTGTGGTTTATTGTCGTTTTTTATGTCATTTTTACTTGAATACGACACTCGTTGTCGATTTTAATTATGCTGAAAGGCGTACATTTATTGATCATGGGCATATTTAATAGGTTTTTAGTGCTTAATCAGTTTTGTATGGACAAGATTAAATATTGATGGAATATTCTTAGTAATCCCAATAAATCAATGGTTGTGATTTCAACCACTAACTTCCTCACTATTATAAATACATCAGTTTACATATTTATTTTTTTACTTTTACTTAATCATATTTAAAATTTATTATGGTGGCTAGCTGATTGCCACGTATGAGTGATTAGGGTTTCATTTTCTAGGCCAACCTAAACCTTTCACCTTCACCAGCCACGTTCTGGACACACTGCCTCCTTCCAGCCAACTCCTTCCGTCCACCTCTGGGCCGTTTCTCTTTCCCGGCGGTTCAGGTTTTGCAAGCCGTCTTTATTTAATATTGCTAGATCCAATTTATCCCAAGACAACAATATAACACGTATGACAGTTGCAGCTAATCCCGAGGCGGTTCTCTTTCCCGACAGTTTAGATTTATTTTAGCGCTGTGTTTTATTTTCTGGACGAGCCTAAACCTTTCGACGTTCACCAACCACGAATTTGTAGCTGTGCTAGTTTATAGTGTAGTCAGAAATCGGTCTGTAAATTTGGTGAGTTTTTTTTTCTATTTTTAAGTTTGAAATTTGTATTTGCCACTATTTTTCAAGTCAAGCCATGGGTTAAGACTAGCCTTGCCCCATGATCTGGAGTTGTTACGAAGTACTTGAAGCAGAGGTATTTTCATATTCTAAATGACAAAAATAAGATGGAATGGAAATAGATTTGGAATGCCTCCGGAAACACCCGTGAGAGAGGAGGGAGGCCACGTGACGACCCCGGGTGGATGGTTGACAAAAACGTTGTCGCGAGGGGTGACGAGCAGTCTGTACTTTGTCAAAATATGGAAGGCAAGGGTTTCACGGGCATTGGGCCTGGGGGGTTTAGGAGTGTAGATATCAGAGGTSGTGGTGCGGGTAGGAATAAAACTAGAGGAGCGACAACTAAATCAAACCGGCTAGATAAATGTTGGAAAGTGAGAAGCGAGAAACCTAAATACATGTTGGGGAATGATATCACTTTGGAAAGGGTGGCAGGTTTGGCGTCCAAAGCCTTGGTTGGAAAGTTCTATTACACAAAGATGAAGAAAACACAACTAGTGTGGATTTAGGAATTTTGGAAGCCACAGGTTGGCTACTATCCTTGGTATAGCCTTATGTCCAACCACTGGATTGTTTTCTACTTTTTGTCGGAAAAAGACTTGCTAAAAATTATGGAGGTCCCGTGGATTATTGGAAGGGGTGTTCTTATGCTTAAAAGATGGATGCCTAATTTCAACCCCTTTTTAGAAAATTTCTCGAAGAGGCATGTATGGATGCTCCTCCCTTACTTTCCTATTGACCTTTGGGTGACAAGGGTGTTTGTATACATTGCAAACACAATGGAGAAATTTGTGTTCTTCGATGAGCATGCCCTAAGGTGGAATAATAAAAGGTTGGCTTGGATTTTGGTTGAAATGGATATGGAGCTCGGTCTGCCGGAGGAGATTGAAATCATAACAGAAGAAAAATCCTTTCATCAGACCCTAGATTTCTGGCATGAACCGTTTCATTGCCATGCCTGTCAACAGATGGGTCATTTAAAAGTTAACTGCCCTTCTTTGGTGAAGACATTTGAGGTTCTAGAGTGCGCGGATGTCCAGACTTGGGGGTCCAAAGCCTTTCCTCAAACTGGCTCAGAAGGTACATGCATCTTGGACATGGACTCCTTTATAGGTAAGTTTCATACTTTCTTCCCCTCCTTTTTTAATTCACCGTCGAAGGATGATATTGTGTCCCTCATTAATCATGAGGATTGGATTGTCGAGATTTTTGGGGTTTTTTGGGAACTTGCTCTGAAGAAATTTGAAAAACCCTCCTCGTAGACTAACCTGCTAGTTAAAGGAATGAGTTTTTCAAGTTTGGACTGCCTCGACACTACACTATCATCCCCTTCCTCTGGCCCCTTAGACAGGGTGGATAGGCCCTTAGCCTATGGATTATGTTCAGGTCAATCCACTTTGGATTTCCCCTCTGGGTCTGAAGGGCGGCCTTTGGGTAGTGCTTTTGGGGGGAGATTGGACAATGTCTCCCAATCAGGTGGTTCAATGTACAAGAACCCTCCATGTGTCTCTAGCTTGGTGGGTGTGGAGGGTTTCACTGTAGGGTGAGACCCTTTTTTAAAAGTGGACTATACAAAAACCCCTTTACAAGTTTCAAACAAAGGGATGGTTTACAATGGATTGGGAGACAGATCCAATGTAATGGTGCGTAAAAAGGCTGTGAAAAATAAAGACAGGAAAAACATGGGTGCCATTGATGGAGGTTTGGCACCTTTCATCCCCCCCACATTAGATGTGCTTTCTCCTTATGTTCCTCCTCACACATATAGGGCTCTTAGAGAATCACACCCTGATAGGGGGTTGAAGTAATTATTATCCTCTCTCTCAACCTATGTGGGGTAGGGGGTGCCCAATATCTCTTAACCCTCAAACATTTGATAAATTCTGGTCACTTTGACATAATCATTTTTCAAGAAACAATGGTGGTATGTGAAAAGGAAAAGGATTTTTTCTTTAAGTGCTTTCCAAATTGGGACTGTGTTGCAATGGACTCAATTGGTCTTTCTTGGGGTTTGTTATTGTGACGTCCCCAACCACCAACAAGCTGGGAAACGCCACTTCTTGGACATCTCTCTTAGCTCTGATACCATTTTGTGACATCCCCAGCCACCAACAAGCCGGGCAACGCCACTTCTTGGACATCTCTCTTAGCTCTGATACCATTTTGTGACGTCCCCAGCCACCAACAGCCAGGCAACGCCACTTCTTGGACATCTTTCTTAGCTCTGATACTAATTCGTGACATCCCCAACCCTAAACCAATAGGCCAGGCCATGCCACCGAATAACCTTTATGCTCTGATACCATTTTTATGAATTTATATGCACGCCTATCTATCTCAGATTAACAATTACAACATCTTGTTCATGCCACTTATTCATGCAGAAATAATCATTAAACCATACTAATAATATATGCATACATACGACATATTCTAACCATACACAGATTAATGTGGAAATAACAACAAGCCTACACATACAACATAAACGATATATCCAGGCATTACTCATCAATTATAACACATGTATAGTTACACAACATACAATCAACATAGATTTTGTACTTATCTTTTAATATATGACCACCAACTGCGTGCAAACCTTCTACGAACCTCATAGCCTTAGACCATGCTGCTCATCACGCTCAACAGTGAGTCACCCCCGAGCTGGGACTAAACTCCACCAGGAAAGGGATTCCTAGGCTTGGCAAGGGCAACAGGAAAGTTGCACAGGTCAACATGAAGGATTATCTCCCAGGGCCAACTCACACTAACAACCTACAACCTCTCATTCTCCACATGCCTGTCCCACCTTAGGAAGTGTGCCCCTTCTTTGCTCAACAGTCCTTCGGCTACCCCACTTCCCTTCCAGGGCTTCAACAACAAGTCAGACAAGAATTCTCCGAGCACTATAGCTATAGTTGGGCTCCCTCTGGGAAATCACTTTCCCAACAACCTCTCTCACATGGAGAGAGTTGCTTGCAGGCCTGACAACTTGCTTCTTCAGTTCACCTTCTAAGTCAATTTCCAAAAAATTGATGGCAACAACAGAGCTCAGTAAAGAACAGATGATGGCATCAAGCCACACTCAGTCAAGGAACTGCGTGGGATGCAACGACCAACATTTATGACACAACACGACTTAGACAGTTACAGGGTGCATGCTTGTTCATAGGTCGACGATGGAGATGATGGTGGCTCAGTACATGAGTCCGTGGTGAATCAGGTATGGTGGAAGACTTGTGAGCATGCGAGGGTCGCGAGGATGGAGAGCAGGAGGAACCCCCAACGAGTTGGATTTCCCAGCTATAAACTGCATGCGCCCATGTTGACACATGTCTTCTTGAAGCCGCATGAGCTCCACTTGGCACTCGTTCCCTTTTCCAGGAACTTAGGACAACACCTATCATGTCCACCTTAGCCTTTAGGAAATAATAATAAAATATTATTTCTTTAGAGGTAAGCCCTCTAGCTTAGCCCCTAGGCCTTGACACTTAGCCCCCTCCCTTACCCTACCTACTGGAGCTTAGAACCCCATAATCTTTCTTTGTGGTCGACCTACATGCAACAATGTAATTTTATTAATGATATGTGCATTTACTTATACAAAAATCAGGCTCATGGCCTTAAGCATCTAGGCTCTTCGGCCTAATAAACATATAAGTCTTCAGCTTATAAATATTTGGCTCACCATCCTATAAACATAATTACAATTCAACAGGGGCTCGGCCTTTAGGTGTTACAATTATCTAGTTGGAACCCTGTGGTAGCTGACCTCCATGCTTTTGGTACCAATGCAGGTATCCTTCTGGAGGGTCATCTAGAAGACATGTCTAGGGAGGTGAAGTTGCTAAATTGTAATGGCCCATATAAGGATAGATAATCCTTTTGGAAGCCTTTGATGGACTGTGGGCTTCAGCTGGAAGATGGGTTAATCATTGGTGGGGATATAAACCTAATTTTGTCATAAAGAGAAATTTGGGGTGAACATGCCAGACCTGATCCGTTGGTTGACTATTTTTCTTCATTGTTCACTTATGCTGGACTTGTGGGTATCCACCCAAGACTCAGTCCTACGTGGAGGAATGGGCATTTGGGTGAGGATGTCATTTCAAAGAGACTTGACCGGTTTCTCATCAAGGAGACTTTATTGGAGAGTTTGGGAAGATGTAGGACATGGGTTATAAATTCCTTCATTTCAGATCACAATCCTGTATGCTTGCAAGTAGAGGAAAACATTGATCGAAACTTCAGTCCTTTTAAGTTCAATCGAGCATGGTTGAAGGATCCAGACTTTAACACTCTGGTTCAGTCTGTTTGGACTTCAATGGATTCATGGAAGAGTCCCTCGGCTATGAGATTAATAGTCGATAAGTTAAAGAAGTTGAAGGAAGCAGTGGTCCTTTGGAAATCGAGGAAAAAGAAGAAACTTCAATCAGAGTTAAATCAGATAGACAAAAAACTGGCAGAGGTTTTCCTTAAAATCCCCTCACAAATATTTTCTGTTGAAGACAAAATTCTTTTAGGTTCACTTGAGAAGAGAAATTCAGAGATCCTTAACCATGAGGAAGAAACTTGGCGCCTTAGGAGTCAAGCATTTTGGCTAGAAAGTTGAGACAGGAACACAAAATTCTTTCATAAATATGTTGAGCACAGAAGGGTCATCAACTTCATTTGGACATTGCATATTTGGATGGTTCAACCTTGTCTTCACAAGAAGATATAAGGACAACATTTTACAAAAATTATAGATCACTTTATCAAGATACAGGGAAGGAAGACACATTAAACTAGTTCCATGTGATAAAAGAACTACCGCATTATTTCTCAGATGAAGTGATGATGCTGGAAAATAGATTTCCCTTCAGGAGGTGGAAAATACGGTGGGTATGATACCTAGGGAAAAAATTCATGGGCCTGATGGGTGGACACGAGAATTATTCCAACACTTCTTTGACATAATGGATAATGATTTATTGTCTGTTGTGGAAGAGTCTAGACAAATTGGCAGGGTTTTTAGATCTTCGAATGCTACCTTTGTGGCACTAATTCCAAAGGAATCCAAACCTGCATCATTTAATGATTTCATGCCTATATCTTTATGTAATTTTGTCTATAAAGTTATTACAAAAATCATTGCATCCATGATAAAATAAAAGTTGGCTATAAGCATCTCAGAGGAGCAATTTGGATTTTTGAAAGATAGACTAATTTTTGATGTTGTAGGTCTTGCACATGAATTCATGCACTCTATGAAAAAAAGAAGATGAAATCACTGATATTGAAATTAGATCTTAAGAAATCCTATGATAAAGTAAACTGGAACTATTTGAGAATGATGCTAATTCAAATAGGTCTGAAGTGGGAGGTGGTACAATGGATTATGGGATGTGTAACTAGTGCGAACTTTGTTTTTTAGGTAAATGGATCCCCTGTGGATTTTTTTAAAAGTCACAGGGGATTGAGGCAAGGTTTCCCTCTTTCCCCATTGTTGTTTCTCTTGGTGGTGGAAGGACTTAGTAGAATGTTGAAAAAGGTTGTTTTTGAAGGAAAATTCTGAGGGTTAAATGTTGCAAGAGGGGCCATCATTTCTCACTTATTTTTTGTGGATGATGTAGTAATTTTAGGTGTTGGATCAGTTGAATAATGTATGGAGTTCAAGAAAATTCTAACAACGTTCTTTCTGGCTTCAGGGATGGACATAAACTATCATAAATCGTGTTTTCTTGCACACAATTTGGAAGATGAGTTGTTGGGAAAGATTGCAGAGATTTTTGAAATTCCTTTTAAATTTTTGGATAGAGGTATGAAATATCTTGGTTTTCATCTGAAACCTAATGATTATAGGGTCTCAGACTGGATGTGGCTCCTTCAAAATGTGGAAAATAAAATTGGTCATTGGTCTTATAGGTGGTTGTCTCTGGGTGGAAGAATGGTCCTTATTAGATATGTACTACAAAATATGTCAGTCTATTGGCTTAGTTTTGCAAAGGTTTTGGAAAAAATCAAGTATATTATTTGCCAAGTTTGCTCCCGTTTCCTTTGGAAAGGAGCTAGGAAAAACACCGGGCTCCATTTAGTTAGTTGGGATAGGATTGCAATGCCAAAGTTCCTAGGTGGATGGGGTTTTCAGAACCTTCATTGGTTTGCACAGGCTTTGGCTGCAAAATCAATGTGGCGTGGTTTGTTTGGATTTGGGTTGTGGAGAAAAGTATTGGTGAAAACGTACCTTAAAGGTGTGGATTTTGTATTATGGTTGAGATCTGAACAATACACATATCCTTCAGCTTCAAACTTTTGGAATAACTTCTTAGTTTCATTTCCACTCATAAAAATGTGGTTATCTTGGTATGTGGGAGATGGGAAACAAGTGTAGATTGGACAAGATCCTTTTATTGGGAGTGGGTCCTCCTTCAAAATCTCAAATGATCTTATACATCATTTAAAGGGAAAACATATATATTCCCTAGCACATATTTCTTCCTCTACTATGTTAAATGTCTCAACTCCACAAGGGTGGACCTTGATAGAAGATCTTGAACTTGTTGGTGATCTGGCTATGGAATGGAATGGATTCTTGGTGATTTTAAAGGAAAGTGGTATCTCACTCAATGTTTTGGAGGATATTGTCGTTTGGTATTGGAATCAGTATAAGGGAATGATGACTATAAAGGCTGCATATGATACATTAATAGCACAACATGTGAAGGTGGATCAGGTATGGTGGCACAAAGCATTGTGGAAATTACAGATACTTGTAAAAATTATTCTATTTTTTTGGTTGTGTCTACAGGATCGTGTCCTTACTGGTGAAAACTACAGACTCAGGGGTGGAGTAGGTCTGTCAGCTTGCAATCTTTGTTTAAAAGTGGAAGAGACAACAATGCATTTGTTTGTATAATGTGAAGTTTCACAATCTATATGGAAGGAGGTCCGTGCACAATTAAGGTTTAACTGGCTCTTGGAATCTCCCATCTCTGAATGATAATTTCTTGTCTTGGTTCCTGTCTTTTCCAAGGAACAGGGTAGTCCCACTCCATGTTATTTGGGGTATCTGGAGATACATAAATAGGATATTGTTTGAGGATCTTCGTAGGAATGAAGTTGTGCTATGTTCTAGAATTGTTTTTTCTATTAAGGAGATGCTTGACACATATAGGGATGAGCGACTTGATTATATTATGAACCCTTTTTATTTTGAAGAAAAACCCATTGGTTTCTTTGATGGCGCTACTGCAGGAGGGGTATGTGGTGTTGGAATTGTCCTCGAACTCAGTGTTCAACATTTCTTTAGAGGCTATCTTGTTGTTGGTACAGGTACAAACATTAAGGCAGGGTTGCTTGGATTATGGTGTCTTCTTCAATTTGCAAATAAATGTTTGATAACAGAATTAATAGTGGTTGGGGATTCGAAGGTTGTAATAGATTGGTTTGTTGGGAAGTCACACTTAAATTCTCTCCCCTTATTGCCATGTAAGAAGAACATTTTGGAACTTAAGCAGTATTTCAGCTGGATAAATTGTATTCATGTACACAGACAGTTCAACTCTTGGGGAGACTCACTGTCAAAATAGGCCCTGGGGAAGCAGATTGGGTGGTTGATGTTTGAAGAAGTACATAATGATGTGGTGATCATCACTGGTACTCATCACATGTTCTAGAAAGGACATTGGCATATATACTATTGAACTTCAATCAATATTAGGAATGTTTTTGTATTTTGGGTATAACTTACTTTAGTGTAGAAGGTCTTATCTGATGTAAAATCTCATTTGGACAGAGCATAGAGACTATAGAGGACAAAAACCTATTTTTGTTTGACAGGTTAAGCATGGTTTGTAAATTGCAAATTTTTTGTATTGGAAAGTTTCCTTTGATTCTACTTGAATATCAATGAAATCGCTTTTTTTGGGGTGAAAAAAAAAGAATTATGAATGACAAAAATCATGATGGAAAATGAAGGGAGAAATCTTGTTAACTAATAACTTGGTTAGTGAGTTACTATGTAAAGGTTTTTGTGTAAGAACTTTGATATATGTGGGAAACCTATGTTATATATAAATATATATATTAATTGACATCGAAGAAAATATTGTTAAACAACTAGAGTATATAATATTGTTGGTCGGGATTTCCAAACAAGATAGTCAGTTCATATATGCCAAAAAATAGATTTTTACAAATTTCCACAATTAAAACATTCAAAATTTCCTTATAGGTATACAACCTTAGGAAAACACATAGGATTTTAATTGATTTACTAAACATAAAGATTAATGAAAAACATGACGATTATTGGATTCTTCCCATGCAATGTTGAAAGGATGGGAGTATTGGTTTCTCAGATCCATGTGTTCCATCATTATGGACTATATCTTCCTCCTTGAAATCCACCTGGACTGAATTTGTCAACATCCTGTGGTTGGAAGTAGTTGAATGAGATCCTTTGCTAAGATTGTTGACCATATTTAATAAAATAGAGCATTGTCCCTCCAAGCCATCAATTTGTTGCTTCTATTAGATCACAGTGTTCATAAATATTACATTTTGAGAGGTACAATGAGGTTTATTTTCATGGACTTTCGTAGTCATAGAGAATAGTGAGGTTATGTTACATTGAATGGATTCTTCATGTCTTTTGAGGACCCTGTGAAATTCTCGGGCCTCCCAATATGCCATGGATAAGTCACACAGAGAAGGACAAGGCTGCTATCCCCTAACAAGTGTCTTAAGAGACGTAGAATTCCACCTAAATGAATTTGTATTGAGGGGACCTTGATTCCAAAACTCGAGAAAAATACTGCTACACCACAAACCACACAACAAAATAACCTAGGCCTCTAGACACCACAATTCACCGATACAAATACAAGAGAACCATAATAACAAGTGCCCAATAAAGACTGTGGTTGCATGAAAACCAAAGTATGATACACCTAGAAGAGAGTGAATAGGGTGCCAGGAGACCACAAATTTCTAGAAACAAAGCCCGAAAAACCATAAATATAGGTGCCAAGAAAAGGCCTAATATGTAAGAACACTGAAATACCATACATGCAAAAGAAATCCAAGAACCAAAACAAAGAAATGTTGCATGCACTAACCATGCCCTAAGACTTTAACCATGAAACAAAAATTTCAAAACACCATCCAAAGTCTAAGGGAAGCTCTTAGCACGTGATTTTTTAGCTGAATAGCCTTGTTCCAAATATCATTGCTTGTTTTCCCCATGGGGCTCCATTATCCCACCTTTCCATTGAAAATATTTGTCAAGTGGTTCAAGAAGTAGACCATAAGTAGGTTCGAGCATGCAAGTGGGGGGTGGGAAGGTATTTTTGAATCTAGGTTATGCAATAACTCATGATTTTATTCCATAGGTTATTTTCCCATGATACTATCCTTCCAAATATGGATAATCTTACCACTACTTGGAATCCAAATTGTTTTGGATTAAATTATAGGAACCACTACTTTAACAAGTTTCTAGAAATGCGACCCTTTGTTGTTTTCCAATGGGTCGTCAATGCATCTTTTACGATCTCTGTGGAAATATTTCTTGGAAAGGAATTACTTTCACCATTCCATATTACTGGAGATCAACCTCCATATTAGTTTAGCTATGAGAGCTAAATTCATAAGTGAAATTTCTTTAATCTCCAAACCACCTTGATTCTTTGGGGCTCTCACTATTTTCTAGTTAATCAAATGAATTTTTTTTGTGTTTGATTTCCCTCCTTGCCAAAAACAATTCCAACTTCTTGTAAAACTTGTTGCATTATTTTCACTAGTGCTAACATGGAAGAGCCTTGGAAAGTTGGAAGAGTTAAAAGGATCAATTCTATTAGAAACACTTGGTCTATTTTGTTCACCCATTGAGATCCCCACTGTTGGAGTTCGGATTTAATTTTACCAATGACATTGTGCCAAGACTATACCATTGGGTTGCTTAGAGAGATATGCATTCCTAGGTACTTGAATGACGTCTAGGATTCTTGATATGGAAATAATAGAATTATGGAGATGACTTGTAGGAGATATGAGCTTATGTTCCAATAAAAAATATGGAATTTTAGATGGTTAACCTTGCCACTTGAATTACTTTAAAAAAGGTCCATAACCTATTTGAATTTCTCAACTATGATAGTAGAGTCATTTCCTAGGAGAAAGGTATCATTCATGAACTGTGAGTGATTCATGTTCTTGACCCCTATAACTAATTTAATTCCTCGAAGATTCACCAAGATCTTTTCTACTTCCAATTTCCTACTAAAGGATTCTGCCATAATGATGTAGATAAGGGAGGATAGGGGACAACCCTGCCTCAAACCCCAACTACCTCTAAATAAAGTAGTGGGTCTCCCATTTACCAAAGGGGTGATCCATAGATTGCTAATGAAAGAGGAAACCCATCGACTAAAAGAAGGATAGAAGCCAAATTTGAACAAGACACCAAATAAAAAGGAGTTCCTTACCCTATCAAAAGCATTGCCCATGTTTATTTTGAAAATCTTTTTCTTTTCATTATTCTATTTTCTTGAGTGTATTACTTCCTGCACCATAATTATATTTCCACTATCTGA
Organism: Picea mariana; assembly: GCA_032191745.1. Lineage (NCBI taxonomy): Eukaryota > Viridiplantae > Streptophyta > Pinopsida > Pinales > Pinaceae > Picea > Picea mariana. Next base: position 89,897 of record JASDQU010242142.1, read on the forward strand.
CTTTTTTGGATGAACCCTCCTTGATTGTTGGAGATTATTTTAGAGAGGATATTTTTTAACATGTCAACCATAATCCTTGATAGGATCTTGTTGGAGGAGTTGAATAGAGAGATTAGGTGAATCCTTGAAAAGGAAGAAGGGTTAGTTTCTTTATGAATAAGAGAAATAAGGGAAGAATTTGTATTGCTACCAAGTTTACAATATTTTTGAACAAAGTACTGCAACATCCTATTTAAGTTGATTTTAATTATGTTCTAGTAGACACTATAGAAATGGATAGTGAATCCATCATATCTTAGGGATTTGTCAGGATCTAGACCCCATATTGCATTGATGATTTCAATTTCATCAATTGTTTTCATCAAATCAACATTCTATTCATGGGTTATTACCAAAGGGATATGCTCCAACATTGGAATAGTGGTAGTTGGATCGCCCCCCTTTTGATCCATGTATAGGGCCTCAAAATGAGACTTGGCTGCCTTTTTTCTTGTTGAAAAGTTACTCACTTTTGATCCATCCTCCAAGGATATTCCTTTAACACTATTCTTTATCATTATGAATTTAGCTTACCCATGGAAAAATAAAGTATTCTTATCCCCAGATTTTAGCCACATACTACACAATTTGAATCGCCACCTTTCCTCCTTGGATCTGAGAAATTTGTGGAGCTTTTGGAAAATAATGCTTTCTATGTTTTGATGCTCATTGTTTATGTCTTCATCCTCCATTTTTTCCTATATGTTTTCCAACTAAGATCTAAGATTAACTTTTTCTATCTCCGAGGGTGTATACACGTGCTTCGCCCACTCTTTGAGGGACAATTTTATAGCTTTCACCTTTTTCTCCAAAATGTATACTGGGGATCCTATGACACATTTGTGCCATTCAAATATGATTATATCCAAAAATTTAGGACCTTGCAGCCAAACAGATTTGAACCTAAATGGGAGAGGCTCAAAATCTAGAGATTTCAAAATCTACAAAGCGATAAGTTTGTGATCATAGACAATTGAAGGAATGACTTTAGAGGAAAGGAAATTATCATGCAGAAGGAAATCACTTTTAATAAGGAACTAGTCAAGTCTTGATGCAATGTGGCCAAGATAAAGTCTTTTATTGGACCATGTCAATTTTCCTTTGATTGGTTTTATGTCCACCATGTCCCATTCTACAATGAAATTCTCCATTTTTTTCCTAAAATGGATCTCTAACTATACTTCCCCTCTTTTTTCTTTGCTACTCAAAGTCACATTGAAGTCCCTAGTGATGATATTTTTTTGAGAATATTCATTGTTTCAAGGATAAAAGGGAGGACCAATAGTCTTCTTTTTCTCTATAGGTTTCCAACATATAAACATTGAAAACATTAAATCTCTTTCTTGATTTCTGGTGCATGAAGCTTGAAAATATCCAGTGTTGAGTTTGAAATGAGAATTCCAAGAGGAGAAGAGGGATGTTCCATAAATTTTAAAGGCCCCCAAAGGAACTTATTGAACTGATCAATATGCCATCACAACTTTTCCATTGAATCTTACCTGCTTTTAGGGCTATTGATGCCTATAACTTAGCTTCTGGAGGAGGAGGATAATAGGATTTTCAGATTTGATTAAGTCTCTCAATGATTCTACTTTGAACTGACTACCCAATCCTCTGGAGTTCTAGGAGACTATATTAATTATTTCATCAAGGGTTTATGGATCTTGCCTTGTGGCAGAGCATTGAGTTCAAGAGTTTTAACATTTCTAGATCTAACTCCATAATATTTTTCTACAGTTGATTGAATGCCCAAGAGTTTTATCTTGTTGGTTATCTATTCTCTTTCTTCTTTTGTTGGCTTCCTAACAAATTTATTTGACAACTTCTACTCCATTTTGTCCTATTTTTTGTCTTCTTCTTCTAGCTACTAATGGGATTTGTTTTGGGTTAAAATACTTGATGAGAACTACTACTTTTTGGGGATATTGTTGATTTCTTCCAATAGATCCGATAGAGTGTCCTCGTTGATTATAGGAAGCAATGCTTCCTAGATTTTGGACAAGGTACACATGCTAGGTGGAAATGATGAGGCAAGGGTAGAAATTGAATGCGTCATTATTTCAGAGAAAGGGATTGGATCTTCTTGGGATAAACTTTCATACATGTTATCTTGAGAGCTCATGCCTCCTCCCCTAAGAAAGCCTAGGGACTATTGGGCCTGATATGAGGATTGAATAACAAGAGTCTCAACTACTTGATATTGAAAAGCTACATGCTTGGATCCAAAGGGGGCCAAGGGGCCTGAAGTTGAGGGAGCTAATTTGGGGAGTGAATATGAGGTGGGCTACTTGGTGTTCAAATTTTTCTTGACAGTCTGCTAATGCTCTTGCTTTTTTTGAGTCGTTTGAGATTCTTGGATATTCTTTTTACAATCCTTTACAAAATGCCCATATTCATGGCGGATTTTGCATTTGAAGGGTAGATGCTCATAGTACAAGGGATGAACACGCTTCCAATTATCAAAAGTCAAAAGGATTTTTTTTGGAAGAACCTTTTTGAAATCAACCTCCACATAGATTCTTGCACATGCAAACAAGTCATCCTTGGGTTCAAATTTGTCAATGTATCGACCTACAGACTCTTTGATATTACACATTATGTGTTCATTCCATTAGTGGAGAGCATCAGGGGAAATTTGAGGTCTAAAATGGGCCTCTTAAGGAAAATAATAAAATAATAGTTAAAATAATAAAATAAAATTTATGAATTTTTAAATGAAAGAAAGAAAACTACTTTTTTTAAGTGAGTTTTCAACTAATCTCCTTATAGGTTTACTCACATTTCAAGTGCAGGCACTTGTTTGATGTGGAATTGTATTATGCATCCAATGAGTACCCACTCTATATAATTTTGATAGACCCACAATGAGATAAACTTGAAATACATGAAAACATGTATTTCTTGATACATGTTTTTTTAATGTATTTCCAATTTGTCTCACTATGGGTATCAAAAGTATGTAGAGTGGGTACTCATTGGATGTGGAATTTAATTCCACATCCAATGAGTGCCTACACTTGAAATTTGAGTAAACTTATAAGGAGATAAGTTGAAAATATGGTTAAAAAAAGTAGTTTTCTTCCTTTCCCTCCAAAAATATTTACCCTTATGGTTGACATCATCATCTTGAATCCTATTGGTTCTTTTAAAATTGATTTTAACTGTACATTTTTTGTTTTAGGGCCCATTTTTTACTTCAAAATTCCTTTAATGAAAACCCAAACCGAAACAGTCGAGTGAACATCTTGCTTAGGGTTGAAGTTTGGATTCCAATGATTTAGGTACATTCCTTTGGTGTTGAAGAATTATGGTCCATTTCTAAAGATGATATCCCTATATTCTTTGGTTTCAAACATAAAGGCATAAAAAACTTTACCAAAGAAGTAATGGGTGAGTTTAACTTTGATAAAGACTTGTCAGTTTCTCATAATCGAATTTGCCATATGTCTAGGAAATGCCTAGATACTAGTGAAATAGATAATCAGGTCATGCTTTGCCAACACCAAGGTTATATGCCACAAGGAAGAGGTAGGAAGAGGGACTTCATGGATATTGTCAAGCTTCTTGACAAACTCTGAAGGCTGTGATTTTGGAGCCTTCTCTAAAGTAGAGACTAGAGCATGGAAGGAGAGAACTTCTGGGTTTGGAGGGGGAGTGGGGAGGGGGGTGACCCCATCTAGGATAAGGATCCATGATAGGATCCAAAGCCCTATCAAAGTAGTTAGCAGACAGGGCATGCACAACTCCAACGATTCATGGTTTTTTTACACATGTGTTATATCAATGACCAATCTTAATGTCTTTTCAGATTAATAAACATAAATGAGATTCTTTTTGTAAATTGATTTCACATTTTTTTTTCATTTCCATAAATACTTTTTTCATTTCTTTTATTAGTTATACATAATACATTTCCCAGGGAAACCCATTGGGCACTTCCCCTCATTTTGAGGATGGTACCTATGGTAAATTGTGTTTTTCAAGGATTAAGGCCAAGTCAACATCTCAATAACAATTGACTCATAAATAACAAACATGTCACAAAGTGGGATTTGAACTCGGGCAGTGGAGGAATTTTTTTTTCCTCTCAGCCACTTGATATACACCCAATTGATAGTTTCCAAATTACTTATCAGAACACACTTTCATCCAGCTATTGGTTTGACTAATTACATGATATGTTATCTAGACCCTTGTGTAAAATCAATCCTTAATTCCATGCTTATAGATCCAAACTTGTGATAGGCATTTTAACTATTTATAAGTTTTTCTCTAGGATTGTTTTCTAAGAGAGTGCATATTACCATGTACTAAAATTTAACACATACTCCATGGGAAAAATAATATCCTATGAGGTTCTCTCTGTTAGAAAAAACATGGAATTTCCACATAGAACGAACACCTTGAGCAACCACTCAAAAAACTAGGTCAAAGATCAATACACTGATGTTTTTACATGGTTAAAACCCTCTAAGAGAGAAGCAATCCATGGCCCCAACTAATGGGACCACTTGAGGTAATATATTAATGCAAAATAAAAATTTGTACTTAAGAGTTTCTTATAATTGATCTTTAGCAAATGACCCTCCATGCTCTTTAAATAGAGATCATGGACCAATTCGATGTCAATCCATGGTTCAATATAGCCATTAGTATTGAGGGGAATATGAGTTGTCAGATAAATTTATGTCTATAACATGGTCTTTGGATTACATAACTACAAATGGATGCTAAAGAAACACACTTTTAACTAAAGACACATTATATTAAATTGATATTAACTAACTTCTAAGTGTCGAAATATCCTAACATCCCCCCTTAAGAACAACTTGAGATAGGATTGAAGGTTTTACAAAGGTGACACAATAGGAGAAGGAAGAAGAATTTATAGCCTATCCTCTGTCAATGAAAAATTCATGAAATCCTAACATAGATTGAAGTTTGGAAAATTTTATTTTTGTGAGAGACTTTGTGAAAAATTCTACCACTTGATCATTTGTAGGGAAAAATGGCACTTCAAGGACATGATCATGAACAAGCTTTTTGATGAAGCACATTTGTAGCTCAATGTGTTTGTTGCACCAATGTTGAACTTGATATTTGGTGTTCTTGATGACACTGATTGTCACACCAAAGGGTGCTCAAATTGCATTGCTATAATCCAAACTTTGAAAGGATCTATCAAAGACACTAAGCTTATTGACTTGCATTAATTGTTTCTTGGTACTCTAACTCTGTTGAAGAAAGAGAAAGAGCCTTTTGTTTCTTGCAAGCCCAAGTGATAGGTCCAGAACCAAGACTGAAAACCTATAGTGGAATTTTGATAATCAATGTCATCGACCCAATCAAAATTAGTGAAACCAACCAACAAAGGAGTCCCTTTGAATTGTAATGTATCCCAAATTGAATTGTACCTTGGATATACCAAACCATCCCTTTTGTTTCTTTCCAATGACTCTCATGGGGTGTTTTCTCATATAAGGAAGAAAGACCAATAGCGAAGGAACTATTAGGATGGGTATGAGTCAAATACAAAAGGCTATCAACTAACTAACAATACAAAGTGGCATCTACTTCAGGTGTAGTACAGGTTGTACCAACTTGCAAAACTCTAAAATGGAAGGGCGATGGGGCTGGTTTACAATATTACATATGAATGCGATAAACAAGGTCACAAGCATACTTAGATTGGGAAAGAAATATGACTTCCTTGGTTTGCAATACTTGGAGGCCAATGAAATAATGCAAATAACCTAAGTCTGTCATTTCAAATTTCTTCTTAATGCTAGATTTCACATGGTTTAAAATTTTAGGGTCACTACTAGCGAGGATAAGGTTTTCAACATAAAGACCAAGTATTATGAGATGGCTTCCTACTTTCTTAGTATAGACATTGGGGTCCGGATGACAACTAGAAAATTCAGTGTCAAGAAGAAATCTCTCCATTTTAACATACCAAGACCGATGAGCATGCTTAATACCATAGAAGGATTTCTTAAGAAAAAAACAATGATGAAGTCATTCTAAACATAGTTAGGAGGTTGTTCCATGAAGACTTCTTCTTGCAGATCCTCATGCATTAAGACATATTTAACATTCATTTGATGAAAATCCCATTTATGTGAGGCAGGAAGGGCTAGAACAAGGCAGATGGAATTCATTTTGGCCATGAGGGAAAATTTTTCATTGGAGTCAATTCCTTCAAATTGAGAAAATACTTTGGCAACTAACCATGCCTTATGTATTTCAACACTTCTATCTAATTCATAAATAGTTCTATACACCCATTTACATCTAACAAATTTTCTTCCTTTTGAAAGAGGTACAAAATCCCACGTATCATTTTCCATTAAGGAATGATATTCTTCATTAATTTCTATGTCCCAATCTATATTTCCAGAAGCTTCTGCAAACATTTTTGGATCATGAGTCTTTGAAACTTGAGCCAAAAGAGATGAGATTCACTATATTTTTGAACATGTACATCGCTGATTTTTAGGATCATTGGCAAGATCACCAACTACTTCTTGTGATGAATGGGATCATATAGCAAGATGTGGTGTTGGTGTAGGTTCATGTTCAATGGAATCAACTATAGGAAGCTGAGCAGATAGAGGTGGATTTTCATCCTCACTATCATCATCTGAAGAGGAAACTAGAATAGGATTAGAAGATGGCACAGAGACTGTAGATGTCTTGCAGCTGGAGATGGCACAAACATCGAATTAGGCTAGTAGGATGAGATATTTTAATCAAACTTAAAATCTCTTCTAATAATTGTTTCATTGGAATGAGGTTGAAGAAGTATATAACCTTTTACATCTTCTCACTTTTCGGTTGTATTGCTTTCCATTTTTCATCAATAATGTGAGCCCATGTTTCACTACCAAACACACATAAGTGGCTTACATCTGGATTAATTTTACTCCATGCTTGTTTCATTGTTATATTTTTTAAAGCTTTTGTTGGAGTGTGTTTTAACATGCAATTGGCACAAGCTTCTGCATGTTAATGAAGACTTAATCCCTTAGTTTGGATCATACAATTTTCCATTTTCTTTAATGTGTGATTCTTTCTCTTGGCAACACCATTTTGTTGTGGTGTATATGGAACAATATGTTGCATTTGAATTCCCTCTACAATATAGTAAGTTATGCATTTGTTGTTAATATATT